>JABFEB020000111.1:730940-744251 GCA_019775895.2 Stomatorhinus ivindoensis
GACACACAGACACACGCAGAGCAGAGAGGCGATGCACACCCTGCACAAACACGCACATTAGGGCCAACACTGGGAATGCACGCAAGCGCACACACACACACACACACACACACACAAAGGAAAGACACTGAGCTGGGGGGGAAGGGGAGTGAATAGTAAATTGCACCTGGCTTCAGGGTCATTACAAGGAATCAGTTCATGTTGCCACAGAGATGACAAATGACAATTTGTTCACTTTTGGACCATCATCTCATAATTGAGCCCCCCCATTTCCCTTACCCTGGAACCTGCAAGTGGCTCAACCTAGTTCCTGCTAACCTAGTTAACCTAGATCCTGGTCCAACAACTGGGTTGTGGGTTTAAGTCATTTGTTTATTTTGTTTGTAGGGGGAAAAAGGTGTTTCTGGTAAATTGTGCTTCTTAGTGAGCAGCCCATTCTTCGGTTTAGTTAGACGCCTGAGATAATTGAAATGGAAATCCCCCATCTAAATAAATCAAGTGTGGCTATACAGGCAGCGTGCGGGCGGGGGGTCACCCTTTCCTGTCCGTCCTTCGGTCATCCCTTCACGTAAACAGCGGCCAACTGTGTTGAAACCGTGCAGGCAATCCCTAACCACTGATTTGCGGATTGCTCACAAGGCTGACGTACTTTCCACATTATTAATGCATGTCCTTAGTTCATTCAGCCTGTACTATGTACTCATCTCATTGCAAACGGCGAAAGCTCGGTCTTTTCAAAGGGCGAGCCCTGGAGCTAATTAGTTCATTAATAACCGATATTTCAGACAGTTGACTTTTAACACTCGGCGTATCCGGGGATCGATCGCGCTGTGACGCTGTCAAACCCAGGTGTCATTCAGTGCTGAGCGGAAAAAAAATCAACTCGTATGCAAAACACCCCAAGCAAAAAATTGCATCTCCAGGAAATCGGGCTGCACTTTGCCTACGCCCCTAGCGCCCCTTCCTCCCAGCGATCCACAGCAGGACCAAGAGGTCCATAAATCTCCCCCTAACATCAGATCCATGCTGCGTTTGCAACTTGCCAGACCTCATCTATGATTTCGCGTGTGGACTCAGCCTTGCGCTTCGATCGCCGTTCACATAAATCATTTGTCGTTTTATATATCACCCGAAAATTCACAGGGTTTTGTGGCGCAGAATAACCCTCGATGACAGCCACGGGCATTTTGAGTTGAATTTAAAAAAGAAAAATGCCAGGGAGAAACATCAAGCAAAACATTTCGAGAATTTGTCACGTTACGTCGCCATGCAGTCGCGATTTCTGCCTTTTACAAATAAGCATTTCGCTCCGGCGACTTAAAACAATCAAATTCTGACGTGCCAAAAAGTTTCGGCGACCCAGGCGCGGGTGATATGGGGTCCCCTAACACCAAGAGACTTTGCTTTCAGCAACGATGTTTCGTGCGGATTCAATAAAAACACCCCTGACACGTGTATACGCCGAAAGAGCAGACTGCACGCTCCGATCGCCAGCCTTCAGCCTTTAATCAGGTTCGATAGATTGCCTTGCCGTCTATTAATAGCAGCACGGAGGATCGGACTGCTTCACTTACCCAAACTGCCGGCGAAACCGTCCATTTCCGTCAGAAATGCCCGAGCGGACTCGAAAAGATAATCCTATACTTTCTTCCTTCTTTCTGGTCGCCGCTCTTGCTTTTGTTGCGCTCCTTCCAACGATCGCGGAGGAGAAAGGGAAACGCGCTGGGTCTGGGGGTGGGGGGTAGGTGGGGGGGGACAAGGACAGGACTTGGGACGTGTCCGGCTGCGGGGATCGGCCGGTTGGGTCGTGCCGCGGGGACTCCGCCGAATCGCAGTGACAGTCAGTCGGGGCTGCGCAGCTCCGCGTCGGGGCCGCTCGCTCGCTCGCTCACGGTCGCGCTCTCTCTCCCTAGGTCTCTCACGGCTCCAAGGACGCGCACCTCTGCCGAGGGAGGGGATTTTTTTGTAGGGAGAGCGCGCTTTCGCGTTTCCGACTCCGCCCGCTTTGGCACGACTAGTTTCCCGCTGATCCGGGATCTGACTGGCTGAAAGCGTGCGATTGCTGCCGTCGAGTTTCTGCTTCGACCCAAAGATGCGCGTTTTTGCCGCCAATATGATAGTCCTGGTCTGAGTCATCGCTAATAAATTAATGCAGAATGCGCTTAAGGCTCCCAGCGAGAAGTAGGCCTATGTTTTGCGTCTACAGACGAGCTGTTATTTGTGGGTCACGGAAGGGATCAAAGCTACGGGGTGTTTTGTTAAGGAAAATATAGTTGTATTTCATCATACGGAACAAGGAATAATCCCAAGACAGTCACACGTTTTCAAAATATCAAGGAGGAAATTGAATACGAATAGAGACTCGTTGACCCCTGTGAAATCACTCGGTCAAATCCAATGGAAACTAGACCGACGAGCCCAGTAAATTACTGGAAATGTTCCTGTACTACGCCTATGTTTTAGCCTCTGCTCAAAAATTACAAATCATTTGAAGAAAAAAAACTAAGCCAAAATGATATACGTTTTTATAGGCACGCCGTGAATTACCCCAGCGGCATATTAACGGCGCATTTGCGGGAATCCTTTTGGGAAGCTGGTGGTTCACTGACTGCTCTCACCCCAACCATCCCTCACAGTTATTTCAATGTATGTGACTTTTACAATCCACTTAACGGGAATTAAGGTCATCTGGTGAAATTTCGGTCCGAGGCCACCAAAGCAATTTTCCCCACTTCAGCTCCCCCTGCAGAGAGACCTTTGCGCTGAACAGCTTGCGGCTGCATTTGCATCTTCACGGGCGGCCGTGCGGACGGGTACTGTGAGCAGCATCTGCATGAGCGAAGCTGGCCTGTACAGCAGAGGCCTGTTCCTAAGGCTGACACAGTGGAAAAAGTCTTCTCTTTTTAATTCTTTTTAAATGGGATTAAATTAAGAGAATGGCGGGGGTGGGGGGTACAAATGAGATGGGACACGGGTCAGTGAAAGAAATGGTATAGTGTTTCCAGCAGACAACACCGTGACCCCGAGTGCTTCACCAATTCATGATTTCAGCAACCCCTCCCCCCCCCTTCCCTGTAATGAAAAACCATACAGCAATTTCTTGTTCAAGTCTATTGAGGGATGGAAGGGGGAACGACAGAGGACAAGTGAAATCTTTCATTCCTCCCTTCCCCCTTGCCCAAGAGAACCGACATAGTGGGACGGCTTGTGGTTTTGGCAGCAGACTAATGATTTTTCTACAAGTCAGCGAGGAGTGAGTCACCGCGAGTTTGGGATATCCGTGTCCCACATACCCCGCTGAAGTTGCAGTGTCGGGCAAAATTGGCATATACGCCAAATTATCTTGAGATTCCTTATTCTCCATAATCATAACTCTTGTTTTCAAGTCATGCCCTTACAGATGTAGTGCGGGGTGAGAGATCTACATGGAGTTTCGAAGTGTGACGGCAGAAGCTGTCAAAAAATATGTGTAATGATTGAAATATACACAAGAGGGCGATAACACATATCATTCATAAACAATGAACTCATAAGAGTTATTTCGAATAAAAAATTATGATTTTAGGAAACAAGATTTTTAGTTAGAATTTTAGAGATAATGGTTATAAGTATGTCATGTAGTTATTTTAAAAGATCAGCATTATCGTTACAGAAGTATTGCGTTGTTCCAAGAGCAATGGCTCCCTCTAGTGATAACTTGTTGATATTGGTTTATTAAACCATACAATTTGACTTTTCAGTTAAAACGATGTAATACAATACATTATTTTAAAATGAAAATCTAATTAGCAATGTCTACAATTTTTAAAATGTGCAATTTACGGACAGGGCCGTAGTCAGGTATGAGGTCACCCAGGTCCGGACAGGGCCGTAGTCAGGTATGAGAGAGCATTTTTAGAGAGCAAAAAATAAAATGTACAGCTAAATATTCACCTGAATAAAAAACTAATTACTTTACAATAATAAACAGCTTATGAAGGAGACGGGTATCAATAATGTGACTGACGAGATCCACCCCTCACTCCTGGGTCCCAGACCTCACAATTTCAAACCCTATCTATAGCCCTACTTGGGACCCCCCCAATCAGCAACAGTTATTATGGATGACCCCAATGTCCAGGGCCAATTTTTAATCCCAATACAGCCTTGCTTAAATCCAAATTATATGTTAAGTTATACTGTAGAAGCTAAACAAATCTTAAAATCTCTAGGTTGTAAGGCCAGAAAAACAATATCCATTAATAATGACAACAGCCAAACTGCATCATGGGTAAGAATTAAGGTACCAGATCCAACTTTCACTAGGAGCTAAATTCAAAAGTCTCACACTTGTAAATTCCACTTTAATCTTCCTGTGAAATGCTTACTGTAAAACAAGATGAACATTCCTTATTTCTGTAGTCTGTGAACTAATGTCAGACGTGAAGATGTCTCAGGCCTTCAATGAAAACGCCTGGGTTTCCTTATAATGCTCTCTGAAGATCCTTGACAAACTTTCCATGGGATTAACTGAAGTGTGTTTCTATTGCTGGCTCTGGAGACAGAATGAAGTTTTAGATTTGGATTGCACGCCCACATATTGTCATGCGATTCTGTTATATTATCGATTTGTACTTTGCTGATAAGGGGAAATAGTACAGAGATATTTGGTTTTTCTTTCCATTTTTGAATGAAAAGTGAGACATTTGCAATAGGCTTGTGAGAAATCAATCGTGGAAATCTCAGAAAGGTTCAGTTACATCAAAAAAGTAGATTTCTGAAGGGTTTTGAAAAAGTCCCACTTTACCTCAGTGCTCAGCTTCTCACGATATACTGAAAGGAGATCACTACACACTCTCAGCTATTTATTCCTGATCCTCATTGTTAAATATTTAGCATGCTATTTATTCCTCAAATAGCAGTTTACAAGAAGCAATTAGTGTCACGTTAAAAAATAAGTTATCCAGTATTTCTCTTAATAAAAAAATACAGCCATGGGAAATATAGGCTAATACTATTTTGGGTCAGCTGCACCCCCTGTGTGTATGTGTGGGTGCAGTGGTGTATTTGTGGATTTATAATTTACTTCCTCACATATCGCACAGCTCCTCTGTTGTTTATGCTCTGAATGTATCATGCATCATGTTCTTTCATTTAATCCATCTTATATGCGATAAGGAGAAAGACAACAGCCAGAAAGGTCGTGTAAATGGCACACAACTGGCCTAGCATAGGAACTAAGCAACAATAGAGGTGAGGGGGATCGAAACGGCCGAGCCGTCCCTCAGCGTCCCTGGATAAGCAGCTTTCTGAGAAGGCACATTTTGCTTTCTGATGGGAATACATCACTCTTCCATTGAAGCGACGGTTTGCCCTCTGAGCTGTCAGTTAGCTACACAGTTTGTCGGTAATTATGGTGAACATTATAATGTTCAAAATAAACAAGTGCAAGCACCTTTAAATATTTATTTTTAGTATCTCATTCTGTGTACTGTGTATTTAAAAAAAAATCTGTTTGCATTACGTTTACTTTGTTTGCACAATGTGTACTGTTTTGCACGCTGTCTATTTGGCAGTATATGTAGGCCGATGTTTATCTGTGGACCAAGTTCTGGCTGCTGTATACATCAGAATTCACCTTGTGATCAACAAAGTTAATCATAATTTAATAATACCACAACAGTATGAAAATAATTCATAAAATAGATTTATTTAAAAACACTTATTTCCTGGCCAGAAATAGTTACTTAGTTTTTGCATTCAGTCAACATACTATTATTAGTTAGTGTTTTATTTCTCATTGGTAATTTGTTTAGGCTTCACTATCGTACCGGATTTCAGAGGCTTGCCGTTTTCGCCATCTGAGTAGTACAAACACCTGCATTCCCAGAATTTAAACTCACTGAATCGTGAAAGCCACTCTATTACCTGCGTTACAAAACACATTGTATTCAGCTCACAAAAACAGGGGGGACAGGATGAAATATTCATTTGGCCTGTGTATCAAATTCCTTTGGTAAAGAATGGAGAGAAGACGGTGGCTGCTTAAACAGGAAATCAGGCAGTTCAACAATGGCTTCAAATGTGGGAAAAAGAAAGAATGTTTTTTTTTACCCCCTATTCTCCGTATACACTACTCAAGATGACCAATTACCGTAAGCAACCTTATCCAGAATAACTGATGGAGCTCTCTATTGTTTAGGTGGAATTGTGCACAAGTAAAGGTTGTGCCATAATTAGCAAAGACAAACAAAGGTTAATCTAATCCTACCTCTTGCCGGTATGTCGGGGGCCCTAGTTGGTGCCACCCCCTCCTGATCCTGTGCATCCCAAATCTGAACCTATTTATCAGTGAGCAAAACAATGCGAATTACAGTAACGTCAAGCAACATCAGTCATCAAAACAGTACTTTAATTAGACGAAATAGTTACTGGAAGCCGGTGTTCCTGAGGTCAACCTGTAACACTCCGTGCAGTGAAATCAATGCTTTTATGTCTCACACAGTGACAGTGGACTTTTTTGCAGATTTGAATCTTGCTGGTTGAAGTTTCCAGAAACTGCCACCCCAAATCAAGTTCATGCGTAAGTCTATCCAACACCCAGCCTTCGTCCTCCCTCCTCATCGGAATACTAACTTGTGATGGTTTTGCGTTTCCTTAAGTGCCTAGTCACCCCTGCGCCTTTGACCTGCGATTTTGGATTATCCATAATTATTTATTTTTAACCTGGTTGACCTCAGTCTGACTACTGCCACTGAGTATCGTCGGCCATGTGTATTTTGACTCTCGGAAGTAAAACTCTATTCCTGGATCCATATCTGGCGGAGACCTTCTGCTGTTGCGCACGTGTTTGTTTTCCCCTAGCTGTCATCGTGAAATTGCAGATGACCCCTTACGTCTGCTCCCTAACCCTGCAGCTTCACACCTAAATAACAGATACTTTTCTATCTCCATCGTCACCTGGTTATGTATATCCCCCACTAAACACACAGCAATCTTGAGAAAAGCCCACAGAGGCATTGACAGACCAGAGGTACTCAAGCCAAGGCACTACAATGGCGTCATTAAGGCTGTGCTGATGGAGTGCTGTTAATGGTCAGCCAGCTGTCAGCTGCGCACCAGCCCAGTTCATTCACTTCTTTACATAAACATACATTTAAAAAAAAAAAAAAAAAGTAGTTATGACCTCCACTGGATAACTGATTGCACAGATAAACAATCGGGTTTTATGTGACTCTCAATTCAATAAATTGTAACTCCCAGTTTATTTTTGCCGCTGGTTGTAAAAATATGGTTGTGGAATGTGTTGCGGAGAAGAGGGGAATTTGGAAGTACACACTCCCCGTTGTTAGCCCAACACCCGGGGCGTTAGGGAGTGCCAGGGCTCTCACTGATAAACTATGACTTGCCAGCAGCCACAATTCAAACACATCACTCTTTCTGCCAGCACACACGGCCAAAACATGATGAATTAAACCTCAACGGGGATTTGTATTCACCTTCATTTTTTTCTACATTACAGAAGAGATAAAGCACGAAAATTTGTAAATGAGTTACAAGTATTTCTTTGTAACTGGGTAGAAGATGAACACGCATATTTCTCACATAGATTACTAATCTTTTTTCTACGAAGTAGGGTTTTCAAACCAAATGTGCTTTTTCCAAACTTCGCCACTAGGTGGGGATAGCGTTCCACAGCAAGCCCAAACGACAGAAAAGGTAAGGATGTCCTTTAGTTCGGCTCTGGAGTACATGTGGGGTTTCCTTCCTGCAGAATGTTGGCATGGTCTCGCCATTCCATCCATCGCTCCCCTTCCCTGTTGCCAGTCTCCACTGGGCCCTGTTGGCATCTTCACCTCTCAACCAACGCTATCCGTTTCACGTCAGCACTTCCCGGCTCTGTTCGGGCACGGTGTGGCGGGCATGGTGTGCCACTCTGACAGCTCGACCCGGCCCCTCCTGCCAAACGATGCGGTATGGAATGGCGTGGCACCACCCCCCTAATTTTTAAGGCTAATCTGGAAAATGTAAAATTCAACCACAAACATGTCCTGGTTTCTGATTATTGCCTAACTGTAAGCAGCTGTGTTTTATAGATGCAGGCCCTGGTATAGATTCTCGCTGACAACTGGATGAATAGGGAGAATGAATGAGCCTCTTTATAAGTTAAACATGTGACCTTCTTTAAAAAAACGGCAGAAATTCTCAATGCAGGTTGTGACACAATGCAGCTGAAAGATCAGTCAGTCTGCTAACTCTCAGCGCAGCATAATCTGGATACCAGGCAAGTTGTATCTATATGATGCAAGCAGAAGGGCATTCTGGGTAAAAGGTATGAGGCAATGGGATGAGCCAGGTGATGACGCAAGAATGAACAAGTTGTTGGGCTGCCGACCATCGCAGCAGCGCAATGCTAGACGTCAGTCCAATTGGCCAACGCTGCTACAGGAGGATTCTGGAGTATCCCTTTGTGGGAGCTGTTCTGGCTGCACCTCCTGCAACAAACTCTATTTTCTGGGCTCCCTGTTAACAAGAAGGGTAACTCCTCCTCAAGACACCGACGTTGCTCCTCGCCGTCCCATATTTCATGATCAAGAGACAGGAAATGAGAAATGGTCAAATGTGCACAGCGACATGACCCAGGAGGCGGCAGGGGGGGAATTGGGGGGGTGGGGGGCAGAGCCCACACGAGCGATCACACAGCCGGACCGCTGATCAAAAGCCCGGCCGGGCCCCTGGCCCCCGGCAAACTGCCGCCAACGTAAACAGGAAGGCCCCACCACATGAAAACACGGAGTCACTTTCCCCTGCCTAGAGAACAGCAAAAGACAGCCTGGGATATAGATCCAGTCCGCAGGATCATGTGATCTCATGGCGTCCTCACATCTGTCCCCTCTTCCTGGCCCTACGTCGTCTTCTGGGGCGCTAGTACAGCCTCCAGCATCGTATTATGTTACCATGTTGTGACAACGTTGAAAGAGTATTATGAGAAGGTTACACGTCGGCTAGCTGCGCATACAACACAATGACCAGCGTGTCTGAGAGAGTAAGCAACAGTTTTTGGGGAATGTATGTGAATTTACAGCCATATATACAGTACAAGGAGTGTTTCTTAAGGTGTGTGCTAATGTGTGTGTAGTCTAAGTTCCTCAGAGCCCTGCGGACAAGGGCATGTCACTGAATTAATGAGCGCACGCATCTGTCCATGAGGCTGACGTTTGTAATGTGGTGAGTTCACATCCGTGTCTGTGTGTGTTTCCATGTGTGTGTGCGAGGCACAGTGAGGCCGTTTAGAAAACGCCTGTTTTTGATCGGGTCCCATGTAAGAGAATAAGACCTACTGTGTAATTTCTTCACCATAATATGACCCACCAGAGTCCTGGCAAGCATGGGGGCCAGGAGAACGGATGGGGCGGGGGGGGGGAGCTCAGACTTAAATCCGCAAATTATTTGGCTGCTTCAGAATAAACACTGAGCTTGAAATCATTTCCAATTGGGCGCAGAAGTACTGCAAGGCGTCGTATCGCGACATTTGGCCGTATCCCATTCCCCAATCCGTCAGGCGGACACAAAACAAACGGGGCTCCCTCTCTGCACTGCGAGCGGCCCTGACAGCTCCTGGCTTAAGGTCTGAAGATTTGGCAGGACCTGGTGCACCGAGACCCTTTACAAAACCCTAGCCCTCAGCCACACAAACGCAACAAATGCTCCCCATCCTGTACAACGACCCCTTCCTGACAGGGTAAGTTCCTGATTTGGCCTTTGTTGGCTTACTAGTGAACTCCTGCGGTTTGCATTTCAGGAGGTAGGTTTTGGAGCTGAATACACATAGCATGAATAACACAGAACACCCGCATAAATATGTTGCTAATAATGGGGACCGGCAATGCCCAAGATGGGCAGCAGATGGCAGAGCAGTTAATGAACTCGTATCTACTTCGCACCAGATATTTAATCTTTACTGGTCCATCAATAATGCAATCTGACTGGATTGTAAGCCTCACCAGCTTCCTGGAATGGAAATGAGAGCAGCCTATTGATATGTGTAATAAAAGGCAAAATGCTGAAATCTTGGACTCTGGGTCCCAGGGGTCAGGTGCTTTCGGGAAAATCCAAGGCCACAGCCGCTAAAGCAGCAGGATGGCTGGAAGCCGGATGGCAGGGGTGGGAAAACGGAGGCAGCGAGACACCGGGACTGGGATATCAGGCGAGAGCGACGGGGCCGGTGCGAACTTCGCCACTGGAAACTTCTGGGCTGAAAACGCTCCTCGTTCTCCAACAGGCCCAGCCAAGAGAATTAGCAAGCTCACCCCGCTGGGCGGCAACGCAGCTCCGCTGAAGGTTGCTCCGCGTTTATGCCTTTTGCACTTCCGTGAGACGATTGAGACAGCTTAACCGTTTATATCCTGCGGAGAGCGGTGTGGCTGCCAGCTCGCTCCCCATCTAGCTGCCTGCCGCTTCCTGCACGGCTACTGATGTTCCATTCCTTTAATTTATGACAATTCCACTTGTTTAAGGCTTCAGACTTGGACCCTGTTCACAAATCCTGCAGGAGATCGCAGACGACTTTATGACCTCCTCGACCATTAAAGAACGAGAGCAGCTCTTTACTCCCTGCTCCCCTCAGAGCCCTGATCTGGGATCAGTGCTCACACACTAGGCTAGTGGATGCAGAACTGCTGGACTGTGAATGCCTGGCTCTTTGCAGCCATATTCGGCTTACCGCGTTTGTCTTACACTAGGAAGGACACTGTCGCTTCCAGTCTGCTGGCCTCCGCCTCTTCCTCACTGGAAGTGTTGTCGGTTCTGTTAGTCAGAAGTAATAAAGGATAACAGAAATATCAGTCCCTCATTGCACAGGAAAAACATTGTAGTCAGGTGACTGACAAAGCTTCCTCATCGCCCCCCCCCATCTCTGCTTGCAATGCACACAGCCATCTGCTTACAAAGTTACTGCCTGTCAGACGTGCTGCTTAAATAGCAGCCTTAAAAAAATTACAACAGAAATGACATGATTTATTGGGAAAGACAATGGTCTGTTTAAGATATAGAGCTCTCAAATATGTCTTCTCCTCTGATTTCACTCCTGAAGGATGATCCTGTTTCTTTGATCGATTCCAGCCCCCCCCCTCCACCTTCCCCCGGCCAATCTCCCAGTGTCTGGAAGGTTTTAAGCCTGACCGCGGCCCATGCATGGTTTAAGGTTGAAAAAATATACGTAATCGCTTTCCAGTTTGAAATAAAATGCTGAGACTTCAGCTTGCATTGACAACCTGAGTTATTAAGCAACAATGACAAAAAACAAAAACCTGCAAATAAGTTTTTCTATGGGAGTTGTTAGGCATTCAGTATTGTAGCGACCAGCATATGGGTCAGCCTAAAAAGGCATGCCACATTAATTCTCCCTGATTTATTACACACGCCAAACCCGCTTTTCTTCAAATTACACTCGTCAGTCGTACATGCACTATATAAATTCAGCGTTCCGGCTGCGATTTGTCAAAAAAATAAAATGATCCATTGGAGGGAGAGGAAAACATTACGGTTCTGTTTCGGTCAGGGAAGCAGATCGGAAGACACACATACTCATACACACAGATCTGTACTCATATCTTTGTGGGGACCCTCCATTCATTTGTATGGGGGAAACCCGAATCCCAGCGATGACAACCTTAACCCCCTAACCTTAACCATAAGTGACCAAACAAAATACAAGACTTTTGGCATTTTTAGTTTTTTTTTTTATTGCAGTGACAGATTTTTATAAAATTGAATTTCCTCTTGTGGGGACATTTGGTCCCCACAATGTAATGTGATGTAATGTATCTCACCTACACACACACTTCAAGATCATCTGAGGTAGATCTCCGTGGATGTTGGCCAGCAGTTAAGAAACACTGCAACGTGATTATTGGCTTGATGATCTGCCAATGCTTAAAACAGTGTCAACGTGGACGATGTTCTACAAGATTAGATGCATCCCAACGTAAACTGCTTTCTTATGCACACAGACTCTTGCATGTCACTATGAGATGTGTACAAAATCTTTATGTGGGGGCATTAATTGACAAAATACTTGAAAATAAACACAAACCAAACCAAACACAAACAAACATCTAGAATGCATCCAAAATGTCTTCTTCCTTTTAATACTCTTTTCTGTGGCTTGTCAATGTGTGTGTTAAAAGACAACTGCAAAGCAGAGGATGTATTTTCAGTACAATAAAAAACCGATCGTAGCCTTTCATAAGCATATTTCCCCGAAAAGGGAACGTAATTACCCCTGTCTCAGAGCCGTTGATCATCCGTCTTTGCCCAGAGCTGCTGAAAGTGGTTCGGCTTCTCCGCCGTCCAGACCCTCAAAGACTTTATAATTTTTTAAAAAACGCAGCTGGTCGTAGTTTCGCGTAGAAGCCTCCCAGGATAAATCAAAAGAGGACAGAGTTTTGACTCCCGTTTTTTCGGTGGATTTCCTTCGTTAGTTTGCAATGGGTGCGTCTTTGCGTGTCTCACAAATCTTGCTATACTGTATATCTCACCATACGCCTAATAATAATAATGGCAAATTAGTCTAAGTTCCGTATTTTACCTTAAAGATTTTACGTTCAAGGTGTTCCTGAACCATAAATGAATTTAAGTTTACTTGTTTTACATGCATTTACCCATAATCGAATGTGCAACACGAGCGTCTCCCAAACTGCAATCCATGTATAGGCTACGTGTGTTTTTGTGTGAGTTATAACGCCATAAATTGGCTTGATATTATATTCAAAAATTGACTCGTGCAATAACTATGAACATATGAACGAAGAAAATGGAATCGAGTTATGTGTATTTGTAAATATGGAAATATGTGTATTTGTACATTTTTGTTATACCGGGAAGTGTATGAAAAGTTGCATAGGGAGTGTGTGCGTGTTTATATTTGCGTGTCAAGCAGGATCGGCCGGCCCAGTGTGCGGTTGCACTGGGAGCCCGGTTATATTGTAAATGGAGACTTATGTAGTAATTAGTATGCAGCGCTGTGTTTTATAAGGCCATTGTATCCTGCCTCAGACGTGAGCCTACGGACCTCTTCAGCTAATTTAGCCCAAAGCCTCACTCCAGGAATTTTAATTATGACTTTAATGTGGATAAGATAAAAAAAAAAACTCTTACAAACTAGTTACCCCTGCAGAGTATGCAGATATATTGGTTGTTGTGGCGGAAGTGTGATATATATGTATGTGTATTCAGCATTCAGCATCCAGACCTGTTTGTGTGTGTGTGTGTGTGTGTGTGTGTGCATGTGAAAGCGTGTGCACTTGTATGTGCAGGTAGGCAGTTTTTTTT
>JABFEB020000111.1:778425-788702 GCA_019775895.2 Stomatorhinus ivindoensis
ACCCACCACCATCTTCCTCACCCCGTGCCCCAGACCACCAATATAAATCACGGCTATTTATACAACAGGTGTGCCCCCCCCCCTCAGTCCTGGAGTGGAAGGCAGCACTTAAATGGCCTGTAACACTACCCTCCCTGGCAGGAACACCGAGCTTTGTGGGTCCTGCTCGCCGGGGAAAACTAAGTTAAACCGTCTCATTTCATCGTGCTTTCCCTTACTGCCATCGTCACACTGCTGTCCCGTGACACCACTAACAGAGGACCGCACTCTGATACATGTTATCTCACTCCAGCTGGGCATTTGTAACTTAATTTGTTATTGTTGCAATTAAAGGACACTGAGCGCTTTCTAGGCTATTGAAGTGAACGTTTTTAGGAGACCTTTAAGAATTATCTAAAGATTTCTGCTGTGTAAAAGTATACATTTCTTTGTTTTCACAGACAGTTAAGTATATTATTTTATGTTATTTAAATTCGTATTCTTAAACTAATACTACAAAATACAGTGTAGCTCTGTCTCAATGTGTCTGGCTGCGCTTTGCAGAGTGACAGTGACAGTGACAGACGAAGAGGGAGGACAAAATGTGTGTCCACGTCAATCCTCGCCTCAACCCTAATTTACACTGAATAGAAGTTCGATCAACCTTCGTTTTCAATGCAACTAAAATGAACAAAGCTGTTACCGTTAAATAAATGGCCTTGAAGACCGCTTCACTTCTACTGCAGAATAAATCAACACCAGCAGGGACAGGGGGAGACCGCTACATCGGGCTGCCTGTAGGCGCTTCAGCAACAACATTAACTTCTTCACCGACAGCAAAGCCGCTTCATATAATTATTAGTGTCTGTATATAATGAAAAATTAGCAATTTTTCAAAACTACATGTAAGCCAGAATTAACATTTCTGGCATCAATAGGCCTACATTAGAACAGAACAGTAATTTCCGGTTCCGCGTGGCGTGATAAATTAAAATTGCGTTTATTAGGCAAATTATAAACTTGTAAGACGTCCTTGTATATAGAACTTCTGATGATTTAAAGTAATCCGAAATGTACAAAAATGCATTGTCTTCATATTTACTAAGATAAAGGGGAAAAGAATTTTGTAATCCAATTTAGCTATAACGTAGCCTATTAGAGGTAGCCTAACTATGTACACAGGAGCGAGATTAATAACGTAAAGCCATCACAGGGTAATTACAATGTCCTTCCTTGGGTATTCAGCCTCAGGTATTTTTACAAAATATATCCTGTGGATTCTGAGTGTAGTCAAAATAGAAATATTGGAATTATACGGATAAAGTAAAACTAATATAGGTCCTACACAACAATTAATATATACATAGAGGAAAAAACAGTTACATACTTTAAACACTTCTAGTGCCGCATTTTTACACAAAACGCGAGATTTAGTCAATTTATATATATATTATATAGATTTCGGTTCTTACATACTTTAAACACTTCCAGTGCCGCATTTTCACACAAAACGCGAGATTTAGTCAACGTATATATTTTATATAGATTTAGGTTATTACTATTCATTTTGGTAATATGATAATGCTTTACTATAACTTTACACTTGTGACATTAATTAAACAATAATTCACCTGAAAAACGTGATCTGCTAGATGATCGTTATATAAACACTTAAGTTTTCTTTTCACGCATCTGTATTTATAAATCTTAACGTTTACTTTGAACAATTAATTTGCGTTACTGAAGCAAGTGTTTTTTGTCTCCCTGGGCAATTCCATTCGACCTTCATTTTCTAAAATTTGAATTATTTTTTGTTTTGTGACCACTGCTTAAATATCATAGCTAACAAAAATCAAACAAACATTTGTTTGGAAAAGATTCAGCCTGTTCGTGCTATTTTTTTAGTACAGTTTTTTATTATTTAAAGCTTCTTGTTTGACTGTTTCAATATTGTCAATTAATTTCGGTCATAAAATTAAACACTTTTAAATAATTAACTAATTTTTACATATTTCCTCGTCTTTTAAATATCGACACAATACTGAATATTTCCGCCAAACAAGAAGCCTGTGTCCGATCGTTGTATGGACACGCTGTTTAATAAGAGAACTACCAGAAAAGAGTTTATATAACCCTTTCACGCTGTTCAGAGCAGTTGATTATGAGCTCCCCGAGGACCGGACCGCTGCAGAACTTCCCTACAGCAAATAAACATGGTGCAGAGCAGAACCGTGTCCGACTCCGCTCGGTGGCCCGGCTTGCTATTTATAAAGCCGCTGCGTCCAGCATGAACCAGAGCCGACAGCTCTTAAAAAAATCCTTAAAATTTCACTGACATCAAAGACTTTTCTGGCTGCATAAAAATTCAGTTCACTCTTACAATTCAAGATGAAGACAACAATTATCAGGTCTTTGTTTTTTTTCCACGGACCTTGGAATACACAGCCAGGTGTTAATTTCGACACGGACTAAGTACATCTTCACGCAGTAAAAGTCAATTTAGTAATTACACAGAATGTGATTTATGGTGTACAAATTTACCCCCCTCATTCAGTAGGTTAACTGATCTCAAGTACTTTAGGCTATACGCGAATTGGATTCTTACCAGTTAAAAACATTCAATCGCACATTATGGTGTTT
Source organism: Stomatorhinus ivindoensis (assembly GCA_019775895.2). Lineage (NCBI taxonomy): Eukaryota > Metazoa > Chordata > Actinopteri > Osteoglossiformes > Mormyridae > Stomatorhinus > Stomatorhinus ivindoensis. Next base: position 781,045 of record JABFEB020000111.1, read on the forward strand.
TCAAATTATATATGCTTCGTCCATCTACAGTAAGATACAATGTTGCAAGCGTGCAGTATTGCTTAAATACTTTTAAAAAATCTCTAGCGTGCATTGCAACATTTACCTTCAAAATGTTGGGGTGCTGCAGTCGCTCCATCAGCGTCATTTCTTTAACAATTTTGAACGACGCGAGTCTGTAACAATCTTCCATCGAGCCATATTTCTTCACGCAATTTTCCATATCGTGTCCCCCGAAATCTACAGATTTCAGAGCCACCGACAAAGTGTTGTTCAGAGCCGCCTTGTATACAGCCTTGGTGTAGCCGGACCCGAGATACTGCACGTTGGTCACATTGTCTATGCTACTGCAGCCAAGGAACTGCGTACCGTTACGGGTCCCGGGAATCACGTCAAATTCCATTTGTGACCTGAGGTACAGAGATGCTAAAGGAGAAAGGTGCTGAGAATACGCATATCGATTGCTGGATTTCTCTGTTCCTTTATGGGATTCATAGCTGTTGCGCTGAGCGAGGTCCATGAGCCTCCGCCTCTCTAGGGGCCGAACTGGGTTGCCAGTCCCCGACCAAGACGCCTGGGGCTCTCGGTATCTTAGCACCTCTTCGTATCTCTCTCGGATCTGCTGCTGGAGATCTTTCTGCTGTATGCTGTTGCTTGTGGGCTCTGTGTACCCCTCGACAGCCTCTGCGGCAACAGGATCGCTGATTTGAAGCTGCCTACCGTCTGCAAGGAGCTGCTGCTCCTGGTAGAATCTGTGCATCCGTCCGCGATGACTCTGGTGGTGGTCGAAGCCGGGAATAAACAACAAATTCATCAGAGTACCCAGAAAGAAAGACAGGCAAAATCCACCAGCTACGACGATCTTTCTTCGCTTCATTGTCATCTGTTTCACTCTTGCCAGTGAAATCTTTGTCTTCTTTCAGCCTCCGCCTACAACCTCTGCAGATGTATACGAACCCAACAGCCGCAAGGAGCTTTTCACCGTCTCCCCAAAATGATTCTTGGAGTGATGAAGTATTCCGATGTTGTGACTGACGCGGTATGAGGAACGTTCACGTTTTCATTTGCAGATATGGATGAAGCTACAGTACATGCTATGGATCCATCCCATATACGGCTGAACATGGTTACACTTGCCTCCGTTAAATGCAAACCCCAGCCACTACTTCGGACCAGGCACATCGAGCAGTGATCCTCTCCCGTGCAGAAAGTCCTTGGGCGACTAAACAAGAGTGACGTTCGTTGACTGACAGCTCAAGTTGTCATCGAAGCGCACAGAAGACTGTAGTTCTATTAATACAGTTTCCCAACCAGGAGTGAGCCAAGACGACATTATTAAGACTATATTTCCCATAGTGCACAGAGAAAAAGTCGGCCCAATAAGATTGCAGCTAAATGATACAGCGACGGTGGGCGGTCTTACGGCTCGCGTTCAACTTGCGTCTCTTGTAACTCCAAGCATCGGCCGTTCGTTAAATTTGAAGTAATGGCTAAAATATTTATTTCCCTCATGTAAATTATATTTACTTATTTATTTGTTTGTTCGTTTATTTTGTGTAAAACGCTGATAAAAACAATATTGTGGACCTGCTGATGTTTAGTTGCAGCAGGTAAATGTATAAAGCAGCGTCATTTCCCTAATAATAGGCTGTAAAAGTTACATGATACAAACTACGAGTTGTGTTTATTTTAGTTTATATCCGTCGTTTTATTATAGTTAAAATAATCTCATATATTTTTAATGTAGGACATTTAAATTCAGGCGAGAAACAAAAGTTAATATTTAGCTACTGTTTCTTTTTAAGATAACTTTGAAAATCTGAAAAGCTCAACTGTCCTGGTCTAAGACGTAGGCTGCCAGATTTATCCCAATTCACTACACTTTAAAAGAAAATTGAATTAAGTACATTTCTCTATAAAATCAAAAAATTAAACGAAGGGACACATTCCAAAAGTAATTAAATAATAGTCTGATATATATGCTGAGGCGAGATAAAGAATTCTTCGACTGAAATCTCACGTCAGAAACAAAATGAAACCCACTTTATCTACAGTAAATAGCTACGATGCACCAGCGCCAGCAAATGTGTCAGTAGAAGCAGCGCCTATTTGTGCCGTTAATGGAGTTAACGACATCCGGTTCCGAATGACTGACACAAACCATATGATGAATGTTCTTGTGGTATTTGGTATTGTAATCTAAGATATTTTCCGTTTTTATAAATTGGGTTTAAATTCGAGAAAACAGGGGGTACTGAATTCATCGACCAACCAATCATTGGCCTGACGCAGGGAGCCCCTAACCCCGCTGGAGCTGTGAATTGCAAGGCTAAATGCCAATGACATGGCTATCCATCAAGTCCGTATTACCATGCTGTTAGCAACTAATTAACAAATACAATCAACCTGGAAACTGGACAAACAAAGCCAAGACAGCGGGACGCGGGGGCGGGAGGTACAGCCCCTTTAAGGATTTATACAAGGGTGCAGAAACTCACACTTGCTTAACTGCGATAATTAACGCGGAGAATAATGGTGAAATAAACACAGCAGTGTCGAAATTGAAAAAAGGGCTAGTATAACCTGATTAAATAAACGTTTAAAGCTACTCGAATATGAAAATGTCATTTTCACTAGTCTGCTCTCGTTCCTTATTGATAATGCCAAGCATAATGCTAAAGCAAGCGTTTCCTCGGTCACCATTTTCTCTTACTCGTCTTCAGTAGCATGTAACTAACATTTATTAAGCTTCCAGAGTAAGAAATAATATTTTGTTTTTTAAATGCAGGATCTGCGTAATTTTGTTGTTTAGTTTGTTTTCTAGCTATGTAAAGAACGCTGGAAATAAATCCGTCCCAACCAGTATATGAACCAAATTCAGCAGATTAAAACTGTATGACGGATTTCGTAAAGTCATAATAAACAGAACTTGGAAACTCGAGGTGCGAGGTTGGTCGTAAACGTGAGGAGTTTAAGACCTGCTTTATATAGGTTACCATCTCAAGACAGTTCTGCCTCGATAAAATGCAGCTCCATCTTCTGGACGCCAGTTTCAGAAAATAAATATTTTTAGACCTGTTTAATTTTGTAAATTACTTACGCGTGTTTTTGCGGTTGATTTTACAACTCGTAGCCTATGTTAGAATTGCCTTTATTTTTTAGGTAGGGCGGTTTGCATAAATGACTGTTTACGTTTTTTCTATTATAATTTACATAATACTAAGACTCTGAATCCCCTAAGGTAATACAATGTTAATTATTTTTTTACATTACAATGGGAAATGAGGCGGTGCGCGAGCATTATTTATTCTGCATGCATAAAGTAATTTTCCAAGTTGCCTAATCAACAAAGACTTTGTGCTTCCACTGAGCCTTTCTTTTTGTTTATTCAACAGGAGGCCATTAAACTGTGGCAGATGCGCGTCATATTTAACTAAAATATCTGTGAAATCCACATCCGTTTATACCAGCTCAGAAAAGGACAGTCAGCTAAGGCAGCGCATTTTTGCAACCGCGACACAACAGCATTCCGTGGTTCTTTACTGTATTAACTAAACAAATGTAAACTAAAAGATTGCTTTGCGACCATAAAACTGCCACGTCTTGTCAGATGCTAATTTAACGGGAGATGAGGCTTAGTCTAGCTACTCCAGTAGCCGAGATCTTTTTGTCCCGTTTAGCTAGTTTAGTAGCAATACCCCCAACGAACTCTTGCTCCTTGAGTTGCGACACGATACTGCAAGTTACATTTTCCAAATGCCCTACTTAAAATGAGGCAGGTGCCACGTTAATATTTCCGATTCCTTGGCCGACGAAACGTCATTTGCGCTGCCCATTGTTGGCGCTTCTAGCCTGCGGGAGGCTCAGCGCGCCTCGGGGGCGCAAACACTCGTTAATCCCCACTAAATAAGTTCGTTTCTTTCGTGGATTTCGTTTGACAAAGGGATAAACACTGTGTGCTTAAAGCCACTGTGATGGAAGTTTCCTTTAAACGCGCGTTTTACATGTGAATCCGTGCAGTGGGAGTGGCAGGTAAACGGCCCCACCAGCAAAAGAGGGATTAACGACGTGGGCAGCGCAAAAAATTATTTTCGGCTTCTAACTCTCGATTTTCAAAAGCACACTTTGTTGGCCTACAAGAATATATAAATAATGTAATGCAGACCTGAGCAAAATGACGTTTGTTAATTATGAACAGATACATACCCGGCGATTACGATTTCGTTTCGCTTAGTACATGTTCACAGCAATATTTGATAGGCCTATTTGATGATGATCGTATTTCATGGTAGTTATAGCGTATAGCTATATTAAACTTTTATTAACTAGAGTTTTTTATCTGAAAGAAATTACATTGCTTATTTTAGTACTGGAAAATAATACAAAAAGCCAAGTTTCGACTCCAATATAATACTAGAGGACTTTCTGCACCCTCTCATTCAAGGGTGTAGTAATTCATAAGTGAAAATCACCGCTGAAAAACAATCGGTCTTAAAGTGTTAAAACGGTGTTAAAAAGTTATCTGCATGCCCTTGCCTGATGTGACTCATGAAGATGGATTTTTTTTGCGCTGCTATTACATGGTATCGTACCGGGTTTCACTGGTCCCCGGTGTGAAGCAAACCTGGATCTAGGTCTAATATATGGGCGGACATGTAGCCTTTCCCGTCCAGTCTGATTTTACCCGATCCAAGTCCCAAAGAAAACCTAGCTCTCCCTCTCTGCCGTCCAACGCCTGACAGCTTAATGTGCATGATCTCAGCGGACAAAATACCACCACGCGTTAACGTTTAAATAAAGTTATTCTCTGGATTTCTTCGAATCCCTGTCTGTCTTTGAAAGAAGACAAGTTTTAATGATTGCTTGAACTGTGAAGTTAAAGGCTCAGCGCGGTGCTGCAGCGTGATAAATTGCAGCTCGAGTTGGAAGCGGTGTTTAATTGGAAGGTCACTTTGTGTACATGTACAGTAACTGTAATGTAATAAATAGTACTTGGTGAAAATGTGTTGGACTCGCAGAGGGGGAGTATGACATTTTTTTGAAAACTGCGAAGTCTGCCAACTGAATTACAGCGAACCACCCCCGCCTTTTGTCTTGTGATTGTGCAAAAATAAAACGTTTGTCTTTCTCATACAGCTTCATCTTCAGATGTGTTTTTAAAAAACGGTATTTATTTATTCTCAAGAATGTGGGTTTGAAATTAGACTGATTGATTTTTCAAATGGACAAATAATTCTGTAATATGGCGTTTGTGATGGAGTGGGATTGGTAGGTGAGCCTATGACGGTCACCATTCGGTCACCCTTACTGAGTTTATGAGCCTCTGCCTACAGTGTAAATATGACCCTGAAATGAGCAGTTTGAGGGAGCCATTACAGTTAAGTCTGTCACATGTCTGCGCAGAGGCTCTCTGTGTTTACTTACCAGTTAACCTCATGTGTTTTAAACCAGCTTAACATCGGAGGGAAGGGTTATGTTTATGTCAGCCTGTGTGAAAGCGTTAGTTTTATAAGCAACTTGTGTTTGATGGCGCACTGATTCTAGGGGGAATGTGGGAGAGTAGTGTCTAGATGGGGGGGTGGGGGGGGGGTAGTCACTTTTTATCTGCCTCTTTATCACAATCTGTGTTAAATGAATAAGCCAGAACTGGTCTGTCTGCTTCCTGTCTCTTGTGGGCCATCTGTCAAAACCATGTGTGGTGCCAGCTGACGGCGGACAACATAAGCAATCGCTTGGGGCACCATTTGATTTGGAGGGGGGGGGCGAGCATTAAACAACCTGTGAATAAAATCAGAAGAAATACCTCTGGTTGCATTCCGAGACATTACAAATATTTACACTAGTTGGAATATTTTATTAACATACACACTAGCTAGTTAGCAGCCAAATACCTGTGATACTGAAATATAAATATAACAGTAGTCATTATTTCATATTTAAAAGTCATCAAAAATTGCTTTCTGCTGCTTCAGGGTGGGTGCTCAGCAGAATCTTGCCACTGTCAGAAAAAAAGGACCAATTTTTACCTGATCATGTTCATATTCCCCTGGGAGTGATCCTATGGAAACGGTCATACACCCCAGGACTGATTCTATAGAAATGGTTATATACTCCAGGACTGATCTTAGGGAAACAGTCATATTCCCCTGGGAATGATCCTATGGAAATGGTCATACATCCCAGGACTGATCCTATGGAACCGCCATATACCCCAGGACTGACCCTATGGAAATGGTCATATACCCCAGGACTCATTCTATAGAAACGGTCATATACCCCAGGACCAATCCTATGGAAATGGTTATATACCCCAGGACTGATTCTTTAGAAACGTTCATATACCCCAGGACTGATTCTATAGAAACGGTCATATACCCCAGGACTGATCCTTTGGAAATGGTCATATACCCCTGGGAGTGATCCTGTGGAAACAGACAGGATTTAGAGAGAACATTAAGGGGAACTTCTGAAGTGTAACAAAAGGAACATAATCTATGAGCTCCCACAAAAAATAGCAATTGTATTGTTACCATTGACATCAAGATAATGTGTCTGAGGGCTAGGCAAAGGAAAAAATGACACAAAGTATGACCGAATGTTGTTTCACCAAAAGTCTTGACAACGCTAAGCATGTCTGGTGCTCAATATCTGTTCATTACTAGCAGAAATATCTCGCACCGCTGATTCTGAACTTCTGACACCTCTGCCACGGTACCAAGCAACGGCACGCAACAGCGATGACGTCAAATTCAGAAAATTTCCTGCACTCCAGCACCCCCCACCCCTTCAGACTTTGACTCTCTAGGAGAAGTGAGACTGGGAAGTGGTGCATTGTTCATCTTGCACAGAAGGTCAAAGGTCAACAGGGGGCATTCTGCTGGCTGGGTTTACGGGACAAGGCCTGAGATCTTTCTCCATGCCGAAGGGATATCTTCAGCAAACATTTGCACCTGACAGAAGCCTGGGCCATGCAGGGAGGTGAGGAGTCTGCTCAGGAGAAGAAAACAACATTTAATTCCAGCCGTGGAGCAGCTTGAAGTTTGGAAAAACCTGGGGCTTAAGAAAAGACTTCAGCCCTCAGATTTTGCTTAAGTATGGCTACAGGAGCCTGTACACTAACGGAGCATTAATGCTAGTCCCATTTTGATGTTATAGATGTTTGAGGACTTGGGGGGGGTCTGACTGGCACAGATGTTTCCATTCAGGGATGTCTCATAAACATAGCCCGCAGGTCAGCTCAGGTCACTGTATCTATTTGTGATATTTATTCAGTATCGGCAGCCAGGCAGAAAATCAGATAGTTGCTTTTCCAGCCTATTAGCTCTCTGGCTGGTTCCTGTGGTTTGCAAACCCCCTCTAGGCTCGGCACAGCTTACCCCGTCCCACCCTCAGGGGAGGAGGACCAGCAAGTGTTTCTGATGCTGGTGGTGATAGTGTCAGTACGCGGCAGGGTTCAGCCGATGCAGTGGTGCTAATAGGCCTGTCAGCCGCCTCTATGTGTCACCCTGGTGGCCCCACCCCAGCTGCCTCTCCCCCCCAGCTGCCTGTCCCCATGGCTGCCTCTCCCCCCCAGCTGCCTCTCCCCCTGGTTGCTTCTCCCCCCTGGCTGGCTCTCCCCCTGGTTGCCTCTCCCCCTGGCTTCTTCTCCCCTGGCCGCC
>JABFEB020000111.1:791786-811718 GCA_019775895.2 Stomatorhinus ivindoensis
GAGGCGGTGGGTGGAGAGGTCCTCTGGTTGGGGCGGGAGAGGCATTCTGGTATCAGAGAGAGGCGGTGGGTGGAGAGATCCTTAGGTGGATGGGAAACCTATGCACTAGATGACTTGAGCTTGACATGAAGACCTGTCTGACCAGAGATGGTTTCTGTACAGCTGAAAGATAAGCTCTCTCCAGGGGGGTGAGAAATGGGTGGGGGCTGTTTGACATCACCCCTCTGCCCAACGGTGAAATGACACCCTGCCATATAGGGTTAGGGTAGTACTGCTGCCCGGCTGCTTGATGGATTGTGATGTTCCTACAGGAATTGTCTCAGTGACTCTACACACACTGTCCTCCCAGGAACCCTAACCCTAACCTAAAGACCAGAATGCATTTCGGTCTGATTAGAAAGATGACGGGCTCTTCCTTATGCTTATAAAAACACATAGGATTTTTAAATGCTTCCTGAAGAAAGTGAACGAGCCCTGTGGACGTGGTTTAAATTACTGTAAACAGACTGTAGGCTTTAGTCTTTTTACACAAATTCAAAGAACTGATAAACGGTGAAGCTACAGCACTGTGACTTGCTGATTCAGGCGTACGGTGTGGAGTAGCACAATCAAAGCTCAGCAGGGAAAATTACAGCCTAGCTTATTCTGCAACCACCCCTCCCCCTGAAAATCAAAAGAAATGTGTCTGCAGGCTGGAGCATAGACGGCTGCACCTTGGATCACTCACTCTCTGGGTTTTTTCCTGACACTACAAGGACCCCGTCCATCTTTAAGAAATTATCTCCTTTCTTTATGCTTGTGCTATCGATTAGGAGCATTACATGTTTCATTTCATGTTAATCTCACCACAGAAGTTAATAATGCATGAAGAGATCCCCAACTGGGATCCCAAATCTCCAACTGGGACCCGACCCCAAATTGTGTATGTGTGTGTGTGCGCGCGTGTGCGTGCACGTGTATGCGTGTGTGTGTATGTGTATGTACATTCAAGCAGACAGGTGATTGCTAGCCCATCAAACTCTTGACACTAGACCTTTTGAAACTCCCGTGGGAATAATGAAGGAAGTTCTAACAGCACTGCAGAGGCCTGGCATCCCAACTCTCCAGTGGTCCCAGTCACGGCTGACCCGTGGTACGGAATGCAGCCACTCAGGATCATCTTGGGGTCTGCAGACAGAGAATGGAGGGCAGGGAACAGACAGTGCTCAAGGATCTGTTTACACTCCTGACATCACTGCACATTAAGTTATCTTTCAACAAAGCCTTGAACCCTGAACCTTTACCCCAGCTGGCCTCTGCAGCTCCTAATGCAGTACAGCTGGATATTATTGTATCACAGCGACAGGCTTTTCCCATGACCTCGTCATGAAATCAGCATCAATGTGATCGGCTCCAGGTTTGGAAACGAAGAAATTCTGACTAAAAGATACATGAGCAGATTTAAGGCCATGATTTGGATGCTCCCAAAGCTGCTCAGACAGTCGAGACAACGGTCAAGTCAGAGGCCTAAAATACCAATGGCATATGTGGAAGGAGATGGGAAGAGTAAAAGACTGGAAAAGCAAAGTGCGTGAGGCTACCGTGTGCCATCGATCACAACAAGCTTACCATCTCGCCAGTCCCAACTCTGTACATAATTCAAAATATTTAGCCAAACTGATATTTGAGTGCATGTACTCACCATCATCTGAAGCAAAAAGAGTGGGAGGAAGCATTTAGACACAAAAAGGGTACAGCAGCAGTTTAAAAAATGAAGGAGACAAGTTGCATATTTGCTGTGAATGAGCAAACCAGAATTCCATCAGCTACCCTGAGCAGGGTGTGAACTCAGTAAGGAAAAACTAGTCATTATTCAACCAGGTTTTTTTCCCTGTAGCTCTTTGCACAGCACCAGGGCTCATGTTTCCCCCCTCATTTCCAGGTTGTGTGTGGAGAAATGGTGAGCGACCTTCTGAGATCTGAAGTGAGGAGGAATTTGGGAGTGTGGTGTTCGCGGGGGACACGTGTGGTGAGGCACAAGGACTCAGAAGACTCTGAACAAACAGGCTGTCAGCCTCCTCTACCAATGAAACATCCTCCTGTTGCAGAGTCTTCCTCGATCCCCCAAATGAGGAGGGAGGGAAGATGAGGAACATGGAGTTCATGCTCCCTGGTCAAAAGCCAAAAAGTACATCATATTAAACCACCCTAGAGACCAGGAGGGGTGAGGAGTACACCGTGACTGTGAGACATCAGAAGGGGTGAGGAGTACACCGTGACTGTGAGACAACAGAAGGGGTGAGCAGTACACCGTCACTGTGAGACATCAGAAGGGGTGAGGAGTACACCGTCACTGTGAGACAACAGAAGGGGTGAGAAGTACACCGTCACTGTGAGACAACAGTAGGGGTGAGGAGTACACCGTCACTGTGAGACAACAGAAGGGGTGAGGAGTACACCGTCACTGTGAGACAACAGAAGGGATGAGGAGTACACCGTCACTGTGAGATAACAGTAGAGGTGAGGAGTACACCGTCACTGTGAGACAACAGAAGGGGTGAGGAGTACACCGTCACTGTGAGACAACAGTAGGGGTGAGGAGTACACCGTCACTGTGAGACAACAGTAGGGGTGAGGAGTACACCATCACTGTGAGACAACAGAAGGGGTGAGGAGTACAGAAGTGGGGAGAAAGTACAGTGAGTCAGCAGGAGGGGGAGGAGTACACTGTAACTGTGAGACCGGAGGAGGGGAAGGAGTATGCTGTCATTGTAAGACTGTAGCATGGAGAAAAAAAAGACTGCAGCATGGAGGAGGAGGACACATCTCCATGAGACTGTAAGGAGTATACTATCACTGTGAAACAAGATGAGGGGGGAGGATCACACCATTACCTTGAGTTAATGTGGAGGGGGAGTACACCAACCCTGTGTGACAACAGGAGGGGGGAGGAGTACACTATCACCATGATACTGTAGCATGGCAGAAGAGTACACTATCACCATGATACTGTAGCATGGGAGAGGAGTACACTGGCACTGTGAGACAACAGGAGGGGGGAGGAGTATTCCATCACCATGAGACTGTAGAATGGGGGAGGAGTACACTGTCACTGTGAGACAACAGCAGGAAGGAGGAGTACCCTATCACCATGAGACTGTAGCATGGGAGAGGAGTACACTGGCACTGTGAGACAACAGCAGGAGGGAGTAGTACACTATCACCATGAGACTGTAGCATGGGAGAGGAGTACACTGGCACTGTGAGACAACAGGAGGGGGGAGGAGTATGCCATCACCCTGAGACTGTAGAATTGGGGAGGAGTACACTGTCACTGTGAGACAACCAGGAGGGGGGAGGAGTACACTATCACCATGAGACTGTACCATGGGAGAGGAGTACACTGGCACTGTGAGACAACAGGAGGGGGGAGGGGTATGCCATCACCATGAGACTGTAGAATTGGGGAGGAGTACACTGTCACTGTGAGACAACACAAGTGGGGAAGAGTACAATCTCCTTGTGAGTCAGCAGGATGGGGAGGAGTACACTGTAACTGTGAGACTGTAGGAGGGGAACATTGCAGTTTGGTTGGCAGAAAAGTTAACAGAAGTCCTGACAGGAAACCTCTGATCCTGTAGCTGAAACAGTTCTCCTGTCTCTGATCAGCCAAGTTAAACAAATGTCACCTGCACATTGTCACTCTGCATTTTCTTCAGCTTTCTCCAAGCAACGTCTCTTCCTAACACATTCTTGCCACAGTGTATCGATTAATTAGCCGACAGTGGCGGCACAAACACTCCCTAAGAGCGCCCCTCAAGTGCCTCATTACCAAAGTGCTGCCACAAGGGACAGAAACCTCTCATTGTTTACACTGGCTGCCATTAAGGGGAAAACCTGCTGTTCGGGTTTAGTTCTGGAGTCGGAGGTCAGTTTTTCCAGGAGGTTCAATGCTCTTCATGACAAGTCCAGGGAGAGAAAGGTGGGAGGTCTCCCAGTCCAGCCCAACAGGGGCAGAGACTGGAGACGCCACAGAAGAGATTTACAAAGGCTGCCCTGGATAGCGTAGTGCTGTATAAACACAGACAGCCATCTCAAGGATTAATCTTCTTCTCACCTCGGAGGAACTCTGACGCCAAGCTCTTCTCCAAAGGAACAGCATTCAGTAACCTGTCTTTGCCTCCAGCTGTCCTATGTACATTAGCACACACACCTAGACACCAGGAGATTTATCCACATACCTCAAAACCCAAATCCTCCTGAATTTTTGCCGCAGATATTAACCTTCATTATAAAAATACAAGGTAACCAGCTATGCAAATAACAGACACAAATAATAGCATAAGCTGAAAGTCCTGCCTGTCATTCAGCACTGCCTTAACAAAGAAATCAACCCCCAGCATCTCAACTGTGAGTCCAGACCCTCAAGCCTCCACTCTTGTGAGCTGGGCGGGGTAGGGGGTCAGTCCTAGGTGACTCCGGGGGCTGGCCAGTCAGGATATGGGCCTCAGAGGAGCATTGCGCTTCCTGTGGATTGTTGGCTCCAGGGGTCAAAGGCCTCAAGCAATCACAGTAGGAAGCCCATCGGCTATTGATGGACAGGTACTGAGACCATAGAACAGGCTACCTCCCCCCTTCCCCAGGCTCCAGCAGAGCCAGAGACTGAGAAACCATTCGGGTTCATTAGACATATTTGCTGGAGGTGATTTGAATGGCAGTTGGGACATGGATGGTTTGCATCTATTTATGTGCAGAAGAGTGGAAGAGAAACTCCCTGTGGCTCAGTGATCCCTAATGGAGGCTCTCAAGGGTACAAGGGAGAGCCTGGGGTTCCCCAAAAACTCAGTTCTTACCATCATCATTTCCACACATCGACTGAAAATGTCTTCCCTAAAAGCTGCAGAGTGAACACCATCCCTGAAATAGACATGGCATGACTATGGTAGGTTGTTGACTGTAATTAGGACGGTGACCAGACTAAGACCATCTAGCCAGCCCTATGCCCTCCCTCCCCAGTTACAGCATGTGCAGTCTTGCCACCCTGAGCATCAAGACCCAGTCTCCTCATTCAGTCTCCCTTTCCCTGTGAACCAGCATAGCAAATCACATTGGGCCTCCTGAAACATCACAAGCAATCTGACCCAATAAGGTGTCCTGTCACAGTTTCTCAGCCTCCATGTTTCAAAAAGTAAGTGTGTCATTTCAAACAAAGGACACTACCAAAAATCCAGTCTGTTCTGGGTAAGGGGGGACTATGGCCCCCTCCTAAAAAAAACCAGCAACTGAAGATTATCTACACTACACAATGTAACACTGCAGGGACCCAAACGGCAGTGTGCTGAGCCTTGCTGCACTGAAGCAGGCATTACATTGGCTGTGATACCTGTCAATCAAAAATACTCCTTGTTGTCCCAACGTTCACCCCACTATAAATCATGACATCATGCTCCAACTTTGCTTAACTGCCTAGAAAACCACTCATTCATAACTAAAATTAAGCATTATGTGACTGCTACCTGAATAATTTACTGTCATAATTCATATTATAAGCGACAGTGAAATTACCAAATATTTGCATTTGCAATTGCAAGTTTTGTGTTCCACCATTTTGTGTTGGATAAAGTTACCCAGCATCATAAGTTACCCAGTTATGCTGGTGATGGAGCATAGTAACAGAAATGGCTGAAACAGGCCAGGTTTTCCCAAGCAGGACTGCAGGCAGGCAGGGAAATTGCTCCCAACACAGACGGCGTTAAAACCAAAAAGACCAATCACAGGCAATTTTAAAAGTCCAAACGGATCAAACCATTGCAGGCCGAAGGGGGAGGCCCTATTTAAGGGAGGGCCCTTATGCAGGTGTGAAGCACGTGCAGCTTATTCTATGAACTAACCGAGGGCAGTCTGCAGTGCTTCCAGGCTGCATGGAAAATTTCACCTCATCTGGCAACATCTCCGAGAAGGCTGACTGCATTCCCTCCCTCCCTTATCGTGCAGCAGATGCAGCAGTCCAAGTAGCTAATCAGAACATTGATAATATAATGCATTCTGGAAGGTAAGATTATAATGTAATTTTGAGCTTAATTGATTCCACATCACCAGCATAAAGAACAAATGATTATTCAGCCACGCAGAAAATGCCCCCCCACCCCCGCAGCCTATAGATATGATCTTATTAAAACCATCAGAGTTCAGGTACCCACCCCCAGAGGCTCTGTCAACCTAACAGATGTGTCAGCAAGACCTGATGAAAAAACCTCCACCTGGGTGTGTGTGTGTGTGTGTGTGCGTGGATGCGTGTGTGCGCGTGTGTGTGTGCGCGTGTGGTATGTGTGTGTGCATGCGTGTGTGTGTGTGGATGCGTGTGTGCGCATGTGGTATGTGTCTGTGTGTGCATGCGTGTGTGTGTGTGTGCGCGCACTCCTCCGATCTCACTTCCTGTGCAGTGTTTTCCCTCAGTCTCCCTGTTCTTCCCCTGTGAAGATGGCTTCCCCTCAGAAGGCCCGCATTATTAAGTTTTAACTGAATTAGATTCTGTCTGCTTTCCGGTGTCACCCCCCACTCTTTCTGCCCCAGTTATCCAGAGCATAAGGGCCACATACATGATAAGAACACACTATAAAGCAGGGGAACTATTATAAAAAGGGGACCTTGTGGATGTTATCTAAGTCTCCTCCTCACAGGGGTGACAGGCTTAATCCATGCTAGGTTAGCAGGGGTTCAGCTTATGGGGCTGAATCGGACAGGGAGGGGTGAGGATCTGCCATAGAAGGAGGGGCAAGTGGAGCAGGCTCCCAGGTCACGGCGAGACTGTATAATCAGAGCAGGACTCTTGGGATCTCACCAGATCAGTCAGACCAGGCTGCTTTCAGCTGAGCCAGAAAGACTACTACAAATGGCAAATGGTTGGATTGTGGAGCCATCTGGGTCTTTTGGTGAAAAGATCCTAAAGTAACATTTCAGGTGCAACCACTCCAAAAAGGGTAAACTAGGTAATAGGACAGAAACAGAGTTTAGGCTTAGGGCCCCAGAGTCAGTTAGATGTAATACCTTTTCAAAAAAAAACACTCACTGTAAATTAGAAAGTTTCATGTCATCTTGGTCTGGTGAGGTATTAAAGAGCGCTGATCCCACTAAACAGGGGAATGCAGGTTCACATCAAGGACATTCTCGGAACTTTGCCGAATTCTTGGACTGTTACACCCTATAAATCAAATCGAAAAAGAATTTAAGCTCAGGCTCCAGGCCAGTCTCTTCTAGCTGCTTCTCCACTGGTATCGTCCTTGTCTCCTCGTCTCCTGCCATTACACGTGTGCTGTGCTGTGGCTGGTCCACAGTAGCACTCAAACAGATGAATGTGCTTCTCACACGGGAAACTGTTTTTTTCTGGAGACTGTTTTCCCCCCATTTTATTGGAGATTATTCTAGTAAATTGCAGCACCAATAAGGTCTCGATACAGACTCTCTGTTTTGCATTTTCTGGATGCTTCCAGAGAGTGATGTCAGCCGACGTGCAAGAAACGTGTGTGACACTGTGGTCCTGCTCCCATGCTGCCCCTGCACCCTGCACTACCCCCACCTGAGTGGTACACAAGACTTGGCTGGAATCTGAGCAAACACAGCAGGCCCTGGTCTGGCACTGTGACTTCTGACCTCCCCCCCCCCCAAATCTCTCCTGACCCCCACATTGCTGCGCTGACCCCACCTTGGCTGCCAGCCCTTAGTCACTTCCTGTCACAGAGAAAAGAAACGTCACATTAGCCAGCCTTAAATTGCACTTCCACACAATTAAAACGGCATATTTAATTCTAATTATAAAAGGGATTGATGTTGTCAGATGTGGCGGTAAGAGAAATGTCACTGGGGGGGCATTTCATGACAATCTTGCTGCTTTTATGGGCCAGTCCAGCCTACAGGATCTGGCTTCAGCCCACTTTGATTATACAGCCTCATTCAGCTCCCACAATTCCCAATTAATGCTGTCCTGCCGCCTCTGACAGGACCGGAGCCAGGCCCCGCCAGCGAGCCCAGGAATGGCAGGAGGGATATGGCTTCCTCCTTATAATCCTTCCAGAAAGTTCTATCACACCCAATGAGCCCGACCTGTCTTTGAACAAAAAGAGTGATACTTGTAATGAGAGCAGCACTGCTTGAAGCCTTCTCAGCAGCCCTTGCTAACGCAGTTAACGGGTCATTGCAGTAATAGGGCTATATGCCTCCAGAGCTAGGTGAAAACAGGGCTACACACTAAAGGGGTTCAGTGAGGAGAACGAATCCTGATAGGGTTACAAACTCATACGGGGGTTAAGCAGAGAAGCAGGATGTGTCCTCGTCACCTGAGGATGGTAAATATGCCCCATGGCCATGAGAGACTCCGGTCAGGGTCAGCTGGGACAAATGCTGAAAGCCACATAGATGCAGGAGGCCATGTTGAGGTTCTCTGGGATCAGTGAGCTCCTGTTTGCAGCATGTCCACAGTGGGACTGGCCCTGTACTCCCCTGCTGGTCCAGGGTCACCTCATCTCAGGTTCACGTGTGCTTTTGACCTCATATCTTGCACCCACCCTGGGTCCGGTCGGCCAGTCAGATGCTGCCGAAGTCTCATACTCCTGAACTAGCTTATAATTATGACCGCAGATCATCAATCCACTAGGAAATTCAGCATTCAAACATAATAAATAAGAACATTCCAGGTCATTCGGTTGCCGACCTTCATCAGACCCTTGAGTCGGCCCAAACGTCTGAGAGGCTTTAGGTCAGCATCTACCAATTGGGTCGCTCTTGGGATGTGCCCCCCCCCCCCCCCACAAAGCCTAAAGCCCTCCAATCCCCTCGGACAGAGCGAGGCCATCTGGGAAAGTCATAAGAGCTCCTCTGGCAGTCTTGGGCCGCTTGCCGTAGGCCTCCCTGCCAAGCTTACAAATGAGTCTCATCAGAGGTATCCAGCCGCAGTTTATGGTTTTGTTTTTTTGCATATTTTCTGCTCTGAGGACCTGATGGAAAAATGGTATGTGCCCCCATGGCCCCCGCACCGCCGCCTGCCTTGGATGAGCAGTCAGCCGTGTAACCGGGGGAACATTCTTCCCGGCGTGTCAGCATGGCCCCCACTCCTTTATTGTGGTCCGGCTCGCGGGTCGTCCGGCTCGCTGCCGTCTTCTGAGGTCCCGGTTCCTGGCCAGCGAAGCGTTCATGCGTGGCTTCCTGTGCGGCAGTCTCCTTAATGGGCTGCCCGCTCCCCATCCGTCTCCAAATTCCCATGTCACACTTCGGTCAGTAGAGCAACGGTTCTCACTGTGAAGAAACTTCCTGTCTGTATTTAGAGGGGATGGGTGAAGTCGTCCCTGAGGTAGACTCTGGAGACATTTTTCAGTCACAGACATTGTCAGAAATCAGTGGTCGCTACCGAAGTGTTTGTTTGGCCCTCGCCTGACATGACCAATCAGGGACTAAACGCCCGCCCTCCACACCCAAATCTGTCAATCAATACAGTGGATTGTGGTTAGGGTTAGGGTTAGGCTTAGGGCGCCGCTAGCAGATGTTTCCATCTCCTACCCACAGATCAAGTCTCCTACCTATGGATCAGAACCGCACACCTAACTCTGGAGGTCCCACGTGATTGGGAAGATGGTGGCGCAGGAGGTAGCACTATCGTTCGGCAACTGTAGGGTTGCAGGTTCGAGCCCTGGTTACTTCTGACCCCATCAAAGTGTCCTTGAGCAAGACACTGAACCCCCAATTGCTCCCGGTAGGCAGGTTGGTGCCTTGCATGGCAGCCTCTGCTACCGGTGTGTGTGTATGAATGGGTGAATGAGAGGCATTGTTGTAAAGCGCTTTGGAAGAAAGCGCTATATAAATGCAGTCCATTTACCATTTATTGGTGCACGCAGCAAACACTGTGATGGGCACTATAGCCTGTGGATGTGGATGGGGATGGGGTGGGGGGAGGGAAGCAAGGTGAGGGGACCATCACTGAAATGTGATCTGCTCTTCAGGGAGATGGGGTGGTCCAGTCAGCCTTCTTTGCCCCCAGTGTGAGTGTCACCTTTACTGGGCTGGGGCAGTTATCCCCTGGATCTCAGCTGAGTCAGCTCATCAGCTATGATGACTATGATGAACAACATCCCTCTCCATCCTGTTCCTAATGATGTGCTTGTGATTCCTAACCTCAAGGGGACGATTCACCTCGAGGAACACAAATAACAGGCATTGTGGGGACATTGCATGAGAAGACAAAGCTGGTTAGCCTTAAAATACAAGAATTGCCAAAATATTTGATCAATCATTTATTTATTGTTCAGCTTAAAGTTTATATTGTGTTAAAGTAAGCATGGGAGGTAAATAATGTCATGTGTGTGTGGCATGTACACATGATCATGCATGATTTCAGCGCATCCTGATGAAGACAGCACGTCTCAGTGAGGTCTATCAACGTGCCGTGTGCCAGGCCACTGCTCTGTGGTCGGCTCAGCCCTGCCGAGGGGTTCCAGTCTCCCTTAATTAGGCCTAATAAAGCCCAGGCATTATCAAATGCTGCAGTGTTTTACAGCTTCATAAACACTTCACCGCGTGGCATCCACCTGTGTTGCGGCCTGCTGGGTGGATATGCCAGTCTGTCACGCCAAAGGGCCCCGATTATTCATTCGGATGCTGTCGCCTAGCTGACATACTTGCCCATCTACAGTTTTTCACCACTGAAAAAGGCTGATAGGACAACTGACCAGCCCTGAAAGACCTCAAGATCTCAATGGAGAGATTCAGCCATATCCGCCCAGACCCAAGCAAGCCTCAGGACAAAAAAGTGTTTTTCTACTACTCCAGGTACCAAACTTCTAGTACTTCAAAGTCAGTGGTTCATCCTGTGGTACCAGCACAGAATGACATCATCACAACATGCGACAGGGTGAATTTACTGAAACATTATTACTCTGTCATGGGAGACAAAGCGTAGCAAGTTTTTAAAGATTATATAGTATATGTTTAAAAAAATCAGTTTAAAGTTTACCACCACTGCCTCTGCATGTGCTCTCTGAGCCAATCATAATCATTGTCATCCTTGCTGTTTAAATCACTCATGGATGGGTTTATGTGAAATTTAACAAAATGAGTGGGAAGGAAAAAAGGAATGGATACTGAATAATGGTAAGGACACAGGCCTTGGATCACTGCTAAACACAGCAACAGAGGAGACAGAGGGGAAGGACACTGGGCCCTAGGTCCATGATAAACATAGAAACACAGAGGAAACAGAGGGAAAAGGACACTGGGCCCCAGGTCCATGATAAACATAGAAACACAGAGGAAACAGAGGGGAAAGGACACTGGGCCTAAGTTCCATGATAAATATAGAAATACAGAGAAGACAGAGCGGAAAGTATACTGGGCTTCAGGTCCAAGATAAACCAAAATACAATAGACACAGAGAGGAAAGGAGACTGAACTTCTGCTCCGTGATAAACTGAAATAGAGGAAACGACTGCAAAAACTGGATCTAAGCTATAAACTATGGAAAACTACTGTCTCAGAAAAATCAGTATAAGCTTCAGTGTAGTTTCTGCTGCCGCCTGTCATTGATATTTCATTGCTGGCACTGCAACCCAGAGACAGCTACAAGAACTGGATACTGTACCAAAGCAAATTTGTGCTTTGCTCATTAAAGACTTGAACCAACAACCATAAGATAAGTTCACGCTACCCGCGACACACTCCCCAGCTGGCAGTGCATGTCCCCGACTGGATGGTGGAGCTGGTGCTGATTTCCAGGAAAAGCAACCTGGCTGCCATATCAGGAGGTTTTGGCAGAAGTTAGCGGGGGGGTCTCTAACGAGCTTGCCAAAACAAACCAGGGCATTCCTCTTTTATCCCTCACCCCCCTCCCCAGCTCTTGCTTCCTGGTCCAGAGATGCCTGTTATAAACGTCTCTGTTCTGAGCTCTGCAGGGATCCAAAGGCATGTCAACGCAGAGCGAGTGGCAGCACCTACCATTGGCAGAATGGGGGGGGGGGAGGCAGGTGGTGCAGGAGAGTCCTCCAGCTTCATCGACGAGGGGAAACCCAGGCTCCTGAGCAGATTGGTGGAGGAGGGGTTGCAGAGGGGAATGGGGCCGGGCAAAGCCTGGATGGAGGATCAAGCGGAGCGGAGAGCCCAGCTCTGTCAACACTACAGCACAGCTGGTCATGCCACGGCCCAGATGTGGCCCTACACGCCCTGGCAGAGCCCCACCCAGCAGGCGGCGGGGGGGCTACCTCCGGAGATACTGCCAGCCACTTTATGATGAGCTTAACTGAACTTAACCTGGCACAGCTGAAGGGCTTGAGGTCCGAGACCAGCTTAATGGCCACACCAGGTTTTATTTCCATATTGCAGGGGAAGAACTGAGGGTTACACACAGGTAATAGTGCTGCAGACTGACTGCTCCTGTGCCGAAGGATGCAAAGGTCTGCAAGCGTGTGTACAGACTATGTGTTGTACGTGCCAGCAATGTAGTAAAAGAGTAGAAAAAGGAATAAAAGATTGAAATTGAGGTTGAGAGAAACTGGATGGCGGAGTGAGGTGTGAGATGGAGTGAGCATGGAGAGGGAGGAAGGGGAGTATGAACCCAAGGGTGGGGGGGAGGGGGGGGGTGCCTCAATGTGGCATCGTTAAACAGCTCCCCCCTACCCAGCTCCCAAATTAAAGCCAAATGAAACTTTAGTTGCTCCCTATTAGATTTTATTTCAGCTCACAAACAATGAAGGGGGTCTCTTTACCCAGCACTGTGAATACACTCTCTGGTGACCCCCCCCCCCAGCCAGCTTGGTTACGGTCCGGCTCGGTTGATGCAGTCCACGGCCCACGCTCTGAATGAAGCACTGCTTCACAGTATGTTGTGCTGGAGGGTCTGTGTGTTGATGACAGGGTGTCGAGAATCGGGGGCCAAGTGGCCCCCCCAAGGCTGGATAATGGTGTCTATGGGGGTTAGATTTAGTGGCTCTGGGCTGAAGGTGGACAGCTGGCCCCCCAGGACTGCCCCCTCGCAGTGATGAATCACACGTGTCCCTCTTAGAAGCAGTTGACAGCAGAGTAAGATTTAAAGGGGGGTTAAGCTATGTGGATTACTGCTGTACCCCATTACCGCTCCGCGGGTGTCTCCTCCCCTCGAACCCGTTCCTAACAAGCTTCTCCACCATCCCTGATGGATTTCTGGCTTTGCAGGGGGAGGGGGAAAAGGGAGGAGAGGAGGGCGGAGCAGGCTGCCAATCAGGATGCAGCAGCAATCCAGTGGATATAAGGGCGTCGTCAAGGCAGTGAAGAGGAACACGTTTGATTGGACGTATCTCAGAATCCAGCCTCCTCATGCCATCTGAGACCTGAACATCCTGACTGGCAGGTCTGCAGATTTCACTCTCATCTCTTTCCCCAGCTGGAGCTGCTCAGATGATAGCAACTTTCTCTTATGTCTCAGAGAATTGCCCATCACATCCACTCTTGTAAATGCTGAGAGAGCTGGCGTGCGGAGCCCTTCACCGCTTCCATGGGTCTGTTTCTGCTGTCTCCTCTTACAGCAAAGCATTTGCATGAACAGCAGGTCACATGGGACACTTATCCTGACCCAGCAGACCGGACCAAGCACATGCCACTAGATTGGGGCTGGATGCGTTTTGATGTCCCCCTCAGCTCGGCGCAACGAGGATGGGAGTCTGCTAAAAATGTCACAGAGACTACAGTGGCTTTAAGAATGACACAAAGGGGGTGAAGAAAGTCAAGAATGAGCAGCCAAGGTGGTCCTGGAGCAGACCCCATTTAGTCGTTGAAAGGTTTAGTAAACACCTACTACTGGCCATCTCTAAAGTACATAGAAAGTCATTTCATGGGTAGACCTGGGGGACCCATCCCCCCGCCCTCCCAATTCCACCAATTCCACCTCCAGTCTCTCAGCTCCCACAGTCAGGCTGACAGCTCCCGTCAGATGATTTATCAGCAGCAAGTTGTAAAAACAGTCTTATTAAAGAGCACAATGTTGGGTGAAGAAGACAGAGGTGAAAAAATGCCAGACGAATTTATGGCCTAATTAGGTTCAAGGCTCTAGGCAAGTTGCCAAAAAGACTCCCTCACTTCCATCTCTGCCCCCCCAAGACTGGCTATCCCAATGAGCTCCTGCTGCCATCTGATATGAAGAGTAGGATGACCTACTTGGTCGCAGTTGGCATTAATGACTCACCCTTCCTTGTCCCACAATGCTTTGCAGATGCTGCAGTGCGGCACCATGTTACACACTCCATTTATAACTGACCCCCTGAATAGTCTCCATCCATAGTTACCTGTAACAACATGCCTCTTTATAAGTGACCCCCTTCATTGACCTAAGATGCCACCAGGGCGAGAAACTGAGCCTTATATATTTCTACATTTATGTGACAGCCGCAACGTGGAATCTCACAGAGAGCTTTTAAATTGAATCATTGTCCCCACAAAAACACCCTAAGTGACATTAGCAGGGCTGTAAATCTTGCTTGCCTGTTCATGGAAGTTCTGTTAATGAAATATCTCTCTGTTTCACTCTGCCGCCTCCCCTCTCGGAGCCCCGCTGTCCACAGATTTTGATTACAGCCTCCTTGTGTCTCGTTCTGTACGTTTTGTCAAGCGGACCTCGGTGCTCTGCCCGTAACTCTCGTGAATTTAACGAGGGATTGACAGGCTAGGCAGAGGCTCGGAGGACAATCATAAAACTTCAAAGCTGCGGCAATAAAAACCACCTCTAACGCTTTTAAAAAGCATGAAAGAACTAAAGCAAGAACCAAATTCCACTGGAAGTTGGGTGAAAAACAATACAAGCGTACTGCTATTCTATTAATGCAATGTGCTCGAACATAACCAAAACGTTATTCGCTACTTTGTCAGTCTGAGGCGAATGCCACACCTCAGAGGCCTGGCATTAGTACCCATTCATTCAGGCAGACACGCTTGCTGAGGACATTTAGTATGTAACAGCAATCCTCACTTTCTGATGCAGGACCTGTAAATGTGTGCTCCGGGTCTGGGTTATAAAGTGCCGCCTAGCTTTCGGGTTATTAGCATGGAGTTAAAATAAACACAAACTGGCTCAAACTGGTGCAAATGAATTGGTGGTAATCCAGGACAGTCCCCTGGCCAGTTCTACGTGCTGTCAGCATTGGCCCAGTTCAGGTTCTGTATCCTGACTCTTTGCTCTTTTCCTTTTTTTATTTCAGTCTCCCAGTCTGGGCCACGCCATCTTTTCGGTTCACTTCAGCGTACACTTCACTCACGGTTCAGTTAGAGTCGCTCCTGCCGGGCCAACCAACACCACCTCAGTTCCTGCAGAAGGACCGTGAAGGTTTTTCGGCCTGACCCATAACAGAACGGCCCGTTCCTAACATCCTGACCCACTGGGTGAGAAGGGTCAAACAGTCTGACCACCGGGAAGGGCCAAAGCAAACAAGTTCTAATGGTGCTGATGAGGCGGGAGGGAATTCTGGGTAACAGATGAACGTTCCATGTGCACGAAGGCCGGAGACGAAGCAGCTGCTCCATGCCTCTCCTACGCGAGTTTCTGGACCAATCAATCACACCCCCTGCCCCCCCCCCCCTGGAGTTTGTCTCCTTTCTCTCCCCCTCGCTCCCTGCCTCCTCCTTATCATCACTCATCACACCCGACTCCTAATCTCCCTTCCAGCATGATGCAAATGCTGCTACAAACATATTCCTGGGGGGGTGTGGGGGGCAGCTCGCCCGCATTAAAGTGGGCCGCACTCTCGGCCTCACATGAAAGTCTTTCTCCCCCGGGGGCAACCAGGACCACAGCAAGGATTTCGGCCCTGTTTGTGTATTTTGGGAAAGAATTAAGATTCCCGGAGAGGTGGCGGGCCGTCCCACGGCCCACACATCCCTCCAGACTCCGGCGCTGTGGAAAAACGTGCGTGTGGGCCAGAGGAAGGACGGCTTCTCCGTGAAGCTCTGCAGAAACAGCCTCGCCTTTCCGTTCGGGTCCGAGCGCTGAGGCCTCTCTGTTCTGCCACAGTGAGAAAGAAGTTCCTTTCACTAAGGGCGTTACTCACAAACAGACTCATGTGGGAATACTCACACGCTCTGAAGAGTTTCGGCAGCCAAAGTTACATTAGTGAGATGGATTTATTTCCGCATAGAGTAAGACGTCCAGAAAAGGACCATTAAGGACCAGCACAAGCCTGTGCCCCCCCCCCCCCCCCAGCCCTGTGTTAAACTGCAGTGTATGCACAAGCCCACTGCCACTATAAGCTTTCAAATGCAGGTCTCAGGAAGATACTCACCACCGCGGGGGCACCCCAGGGGATTCACTTCCCGGCATCTGTGCCCGGGCATACTCGACCCCCCTCTGCCCCCCCAAATAAATGACGTGGAGTTCAGAGCAGATCCACACGTGCGACACACATGACTGTGATGTAATGCTTTCACTGAGCCTGCATTTGCAGACAGCCCCCCAAATGATCCCACCCATCTCCCGCTGCTCTGTGATCCACTAGCACTCCTGGTTGGAGACACTTGTGCATTAGTTTGTGGCTCCGCGGTGTAAATGAATTTATAGGTGGGATCCTGCGAGACTGAACCTTACTGCCTGGGGGATTCATTGGGGCGGTAAGCACTTTCGCATATCCTTAGCCTAGCCCAAACTCAAAGAGTGGTATCAGACTCTGGTAAAATTTGTGACAGCTCAGCAAAATGCTGACATACCCATGCATGCCCACCCACCACTTGGCTGGCATCATGACTCTGGAGCTCTGTGGGACTGGATGGCCCACGTTTCACCCAAGGCTCTTGGCCATGCGCTTTTTTGGCATCACTCCTCCAACCTAGCCGCGATATTACCTTCAGGTTTCATAGTGTCTTACCTCGTCTAGGTGCGCCTACTTTTAACAGTCACCCAATTAAGATGCCTACCTGTAGTCGTCACCCAATTAGGATGCCTGCATTTAACTGTCACCCAATCAGGAAGCCCACCTGTAACTGTCACCCAATCAAGAAGCCTATCTCTAACTGTAGTCCAATCAGGATTCCTAATATTATCCAATCAGTAACCACAGTCTTGCCTTCCCCACAAACTTTCTGTTTCCTTACACGTTGACAAAGCCTAAACCTTGGCTGCTGCTCCTACCTTCTCCCACCCTGGCTGGGCCTCGGTTCAGTATCTCGCCATAACTCACTCCTCTCCAGGTACCTTCTGAACGATTTATTTCAGTCTCTTATTTATGTTGGCCTTAAAACTTCCAAGGGGTTTTGACATCAGCTGATGATGCACCATTGCAGTGGCTAAGTCACATGACAGGATGGAAAATTTTCACCCATTTTTTTTGCTGCCTGTCTGCTTTAACTTAATATTTTATGTCATAATTATCCTTTAATGGTTTTCTAGTGATTAAGGACTGATTTTTCAGTATATCAGTTTATGCTGGTTTTAGCAATGAGTCAGCAGCGATCTTTCTCAGTCCAGAACAAGCAGGCGTGATTTCGGCAGCTACGTCACAGTGGGAGGCTCTGGCACACGAGTTCACCGCCTTCGCGGTGTTCGGCCAGCCGTAGAACTCCTCCACGCCGTCTGGCTTTAGGGATCCAGGGCTGTAGAGATCACCTCAGCTCAGCAAACCACGGAATCGGGCTTTTGGAAGAGGGTGCCCCCACCCAACACGCTTTCTATTGGTTCAGAAGTTGAGTACGAACTCGAGCAGTCCAGGGGGAATAAAACTGTTTGCTTGCCTGGGATCAGTTAGAATCATGCATGTAATAAGGAGAAAATCACTTTTGCGCCCGCCTGCGGGACCATGTGCCCAGCAAGCTGGAGTATTACTGCTTATTAAACACAGACAGGGGATGGGAGGGGGCTGAGGAATGGAGGGTGGGGGCAGAGGCGCCAAGTCAGGCCTATAGGGGATGAGGCACCCGCTCTATCAGCCTCGCCCATCCGTGTCCTTCTCATCTTCGCTCTCTCGCACCGTCATTATGGACTTTGGCTGCTGCTGTGAATTTGCTTTCCCGCTGCCTGCTTTAGCTTATAAATAACGTTTAATAGAAAAGTATATGCATTTGATTAGCGATGTTGTCTTCTTGGAAGAGAATAGCTGGAGACCCACTGAGGCCTGCAGAACTTGGTCAGCCAAACAGGGATATAATCCCACCCACCCCATCTAGGGGAAAATCCACAATTTCTGACAGCTGATTTCAGCTGGACATCATACAGATTTGAGATTTAAGCATTAAGGCTTTTCCCACATTTTTTTAACCAGTCTCACATGGTCCTTTTCAATAGTGGCCAGCAGTCAATAAGCCTGTATCTCATTTGTCAATTACTTTTCTGTGGGAATTTTCATTCGGGCATATTACAAAGGCTCCTGTTAAGGTCCCCGAGGGTATTGCAATTCTTCCAGGCCTCAATATGTGCGCCACAGTATTCTGTCACTGGTACCAGTGCTGTCAGGTTTCTCACAACGTCCACAGAGATCCCAGCTTGGGACCGCTCAGAACCGCCAGGAATGCGGGTCGGCCTGTCTCAGACATACCCGAAATGTCCTGTTCCCTATTTCAATAAACAATCCTTTTCTCAATAAACATTTCTGCTTTCTCAGGCCTGTGTTCATTTTCTTGCTACCCCCCCCCCCCCTCCACTGACCCACACACAGTCCTATGGGGAACAATGGGATAACATCTGTATTGCTGATACAAAACCCAGATATCATTATATAAATAACATGGGCAGTTAATTGAAAAATGCTTTAGTGCTGCAGTCAATAAGATTACCTCTCTAAGCTATTTGGTATACCTGAGGCTATGGGCTATAGAAAACCTGATAACCTGGATGTTTTAAATGAATATAATACGTACACACACACACACACACGTACCTTTCAAACCCCCTAAACTGGAGGTTTGTTTTTCTCTGTTTTCTCAATGTCCTATCAGTCCTAGTACCAGATATTTAATTCAGTTTAAACAGTTTCTCTTACAAATGGACACGGATATTCTCTGACTGTGAACCTCAGGCTTCTCTTCAGCCACCTCTAATGGGGTCTCCAGCCCCACCTGTCAGATTTACAGACCTAATGGCCTCTCTCATACCAAACCGCCACACAAGAGCAGTGAAGAAATCACATTGCACAACACACCAACTCGCACTGCCACAGTGGGGACCGTCTTCAGGTTTACACAGACCAGATGGGGAGATGAGGCTCTTCCATAGAAGACGTGCGTGACAGGGAGACGGTCACAACTCTCTGGGCCTGTTGTCTGTGTCCAAAGCCTGGAGCATACCATGCTAATCAATCTGTGATCATCAGAAGTCACTGGGCTGTCACTGAGACTCGGCGACTGTTTGCTAGGCGAGTGCGCGATAC
Source organism: Stomatorhinus ivindoensis (assembly GCA_019775895.2). NCBI lineage: Eukaryota > Metazoa > Chordata > Actinopteri > Osteoglossiformes > Mormyridae > Stomatorhinus > Stomatorhinus ivindoensis. The sequence goes on from JABFEB020000111.1 coordinate 811,118, forward strand.
GGTCCGACACGCTATGTCCCCGTTGACACTGTTCCAGCATATGCTAAACCGGAGTCGAAGATCGTCAGCGAAACTCAGCTCTCTGATTGGGCTGTCAACTGTCGCCTCAAGTCGTGTCCCTGCTAATCGTCACAATTGCCGGGAGCCAATGGGAGCCAGCTGCACGTCGGTCTTGGTCGGCACTAGTCTTGTGCTGCTGACTTGGTGTGTCCCTATTTTAAGAGGCAGAGGAGGTATGTAGGTGTCAGCATTACCCCTGTGAATAATACTACTGTATTTCAGTGAGGTAAAAACTACCGTATTACAGTGAGGTAAGTACTACTGTATTACAGTGAGGTAAAAACTACTGTATTACAGTGAGGTAAGAACCTCACTCCCATCATTATGAGTCTTTGACAAAGTAAAAAAGTAGTGGGTAATGCCACACTGTGGAGACACAATGTGGTAAAAAAAAGACCCCTCCCACACACACACACACACAGGCACGCACATGTAGGGTAAACATATCCTTATGGGGACCGCTTATTCATTTCTATCTGAAAAATGCTAATGCTAACTATGACAACCTTAACCCCCACCCAGCCCTAACCATAACCATAAG
>JABFEB020000111.1:820096-840249 GCA_019775895.2 Stomatorhinus ivindoensis
CTGATTTGTCCCGTCTTCCCCTTTCCCTCACCTATTCCTTTCTGGCGATCCCCAACCCTAGACTGGGGATCGTAACATAGGGATGAGTCTGGCCTGCGCAGTGCACACATTCAAGGGATTGAGCATCCCAGCCAGTGAGCCCCACATGCAGACCCCAACACCGGATCGCCAGTCTGCCACCACCCTAATTACCCGTGCTGCTGTGCCGAATGTGCTTCTATTGTATCCTCTACCAACATTAAGTAGAGTTTTAACTTAGAAACTAACGCCTCCTTTTCAATGTTTATTCAGAGCACCCGTGAGCCATCTCTGCTATGGGAACGTCAGATCGTCGCTTCACACTGACACCCCCCCCCCCCCGTGTAAATTATGTAACACGAGGATGTCACTTTTGTGTTAACTTTTTATTATTAACACGATGATGCTGTCAACATTAAGCAATAAGAAAATACACAATAGATGCATGACGCAGCTGAGGACCTCTGCAGAGACGCACACAACGGCTGCTGCTGCAAGTCTTTGGCTGGTTTTCAAAATGCTTTTCATCATTTCTTCTTTTTATTTGCAGTTCTCGTTAACACCCACACAAAACAAATGCAAAAATCAAAACAATATATCATACTTTTCAAATTGTGTAACACTTCATAGACAATAAAAATAACTTCTTTTTACAAAAAATTATAAATATTCTGTTCTCATTTTTTCCGTCAATGTTTATACAAAACAGAACTATACAAATCAAGTTTTGTGTGAGATTGATTCGATATAAATGAAATATTAAAAATAAAATTAAAAAGTAAAACGACAGCAGGTCTGCGATGAGACAGGCAAAGCCATCTGGTAAGGCCTCGCTGGATATACATACTGAACAAAGCAGCAAAACACAACAAGACCGAAATGAAATTCATGAAGGAGTTTACACATGTTTTCTCCTAAGGCAACAAGCCCATTCGCAACTCAGGGCTCTGGGTTTTTTTTAAAATTATTATTCTTTTAGCTCTTCGTTGTAGAGTGCAGTCAACAATATAGGTCTCTCTTCCCTTATTTTGGCTGGATTGAGAAAGGCATATGTAGTTTGCCAAATGAAAACGTACAACTGTCAAAAAACACAGGCAAGGTGATGAGTAGAATGATGTGTAAGATACACAGATAAACACATACACGTAAACAGGTATGAAACTACCTATAATCCACTGTCTAGTTCAGTCATAAATGGTCATTCTAATCTATCCCATTTTGAAGTCACGTGCAATGGCATGTTCTCCAGATGGACCTCATCAGCAGATACGACAGAGCCCTCCTTGTGAAAAATTACTAATGCATTTTGACACCCCCCTACCTACCCTTCCAGCCCTGTCATGTCAGTACTTACAATATATATACCCCCCTCCCCACCCAAGAGCATTTATTTGTACCAGACAACTTCAACCTTTTGTCACTGACGAACGCACACTCAGCTCAAATGAAGCCCAAAAGCTAAAGTGGTCATCCTGAGTGGTAACCTCGCAGATCAAAGTGCATTAACAGCAGAAAGCCACTATTTGCTGTTCATTCGAGGAGGTCACCTCACACTTAGTATCTGTGAATAAGGGTACCGTCTAAACGACCCAGTGCTTTCCTGCCTCGAGACGACACCACTCCCCATCTCCGCAGCACCAAAAAGGCAAGTACCAGGAAGGGCCGTTTCTACTGCAAGGCAGTGCTTATAAGAGCTTTTAAGTAATAAAATCAAAACCTCAAATTCTGTCAGATGCATCCCACAATAAAAGCATTACTTCATATTTTCTTTAATGTGTCATCAGACTGTAAACCTCTCATAGAATTAGATAAACCAAAACTATCGGTCAGTTTGTTCATGTCTCAGGGGTGCCCCCTAGAGGAAAGTCCAAGGACTTCTGAGCATTTAGTGAACTGTATTCATTCAACAGTCCCCCAACACCGGGGCCACGGTGTCCGATGGGGATTCACAACAAGGCCGCCACTGTAGTGATAAATTACACAAAATATCCATCACTCAAAGGCTGAATGACAAAGGCAAAAAAAAAAAAAGACAATTGTGATTGCACACTTCCAGCGTTTCCATGAACAGGATGATCCGTTTCTAGGCATTTTGATTGTATAGACAACCAAACGCTGAAAAGCAAAGGATCACTCAAAGTGAAGGAGATAAACCCCAAGGACTATACATTAACAACAATGTGGAATATCACACCTCAATCTGAGAGCTGCGTTACCGCAGTACGATGCACTCCTCAGAGTCGGGGTCACATACCTGTAAGGTACAAAAAAAAGTAACGAGCGCATGCTGAAATAAAAAGGACTAACCGTAACGGCATAAAAACCTGCTACTTAAAAATACATTTAAACCAGAATTCTCATATGTGTGGCTCACTTCAGGTTTAGGGTTATACCACAAAAACGGGACTAGACAGACGCACATAAGGACAGATACAGAGAAGTAGAGTGACATCATCACTTAGCGCCAGCTGAGGGGCGGGGCTTTCCGCCAGCATCTCACACTGACATGCAAATCAGCGTGCATAAACCACTCGCGCACCAAGACGAGACGCAGAAAGCGACCGACTGGACGCCGCACGCGACACAGACGGCCCTGCCGCCCCAAGGCCGCGGCCAGGGTGAAGGCGAGACCGCGGTGACGGGGCTGACGGAGCGTTAGGCCCAGTCCCTTCTGTCCCAGTACCTCGCCACCTGTCAGTCAAAGCGGTGAGAAGACACGCGGGAGGAAAGGAGCATGAGAAACAGGTGGGCGACATGGCACTAACATTCAAGAATGCTATTCACTGCTGCTTCCAGGGCTGAGTCTGCGTCGGCTGGGGACTTTAACAGGTGGGGACTGTTCTGGCCGGCATGGGGTCCCATGAAGCCACCTGCGCCGTGGCTGCTGGCATTGCCGTCGACAACCATGCTGAGAGAGCAGCCCTGGGTCTTCTTGGGGTCCAGGACACTCTTGATGGCAGTCTCCAAGTGGGCACTGATGGACACCCCCGGCTGCTGCTGTAACATCCCCCCTCCAGGGTCCTTGCAGCCGGGCTGAGGCTCTGTCCTGACCGAGGGGTCCCTCGACCCTCCTCTGAGCTGCACTTCTGTGAGCGTGCCGTCACCATGGCGATGGGCGAAGCACGTCACCATGCTGGTGGTGAGGCACGGGAACTCCCGCGGCAGGTCGGCCACGCTGACTGGATCCCCTCCAAGGGGAGTAACCTCCTCGCCCTTTCCTGTCTGCGAGAGCTTCGGCACACAGCAGAAATCCTCCAGGTAGCCCTCTGGAAGAGGAACAGCGGTCACACGGTGTACCTTGCATAACACCATTAAATCATACCTGTTACCCCCCGCTCCGCTAGGACCTCCAGCCGCCTACATGTTTATCCCAGTACCAGCACAACAGATTCAGCTAATAACCAAAATACCATTCCCAGTGAGACCAATCGGTTTGGGCTGGCAAAGTATATGATGCCACCGCTTCACCTGCATGCGACCTCTGAAGCCGACATGATTCTGGCTTAATATAGCGCTGATTCACTATGCCATTTCGGGGGGGGGGACGGTGTGTGACAGCTGGATAAACATGCAAGTCAGCCCGTGTGAGAGAAGAGGCAGGCTGACAGGTAGCCCTGTTGGCTTCACGGACTGACACACGCAGACATTATAAAGAGAAAATGAGAAGGACATTGGCCTTCATTCCAGGATCCTCTGTGAACCAGGCTGTTGATTCATCTAATGATTTCCTCTAAGAAATTATACTGGAGTGGGCTAAGACCATGCCTCCGTCCATGACTCACCTGGGTCCACCATGGCCAGTCGCTTGTCCTGTGTTAGACAGCGCCTCTCCTCTTGGTTGAACGTCCTGTCAATCATCACTATCTCTGATGAGGGACACACCCGCTAGAGAAATGGCAGACCGATATTTATTTCTATGTTAGAGGGAGGGGTATTTTGTGTTGTGCTAAACCACCAGACAGACCTGAGATGATCAGATTCTGGGCTCAGAAGAAAAGAATGCAGCATGCATCACTGTTTCAGCCAATGTAAAACTCCTGGCAAAGTGCTTACTTCAGCCTCGACCAGTAGGAGGCGATGGTATTTGTTCAGCATGGCTTGGGTTCGCTTAAGGGCATGTGAAGCTGCCTCTTCAAACTCCTCATCCACTGTGATGAAAGGGAGGCACATCATTAGTGTCTGTTGGCCTTGTGCAGGCTGCGATCGCAATTGCTTCCTGTAAGGGAAACTGGAGGACGGTACCTTTTCTGAGGTCATCGCTGGAAGGCAGGGCCCCCTGGAACACGTGGTAAGCAAGGAGCCGGCGGGCTGCATCCTCAAGGGAGGAGAACGGTGACCGGTCTGATGCCAGAGCCCTGGCCTGGTCCCACTGGTGCTGCTGGAGGATCCTGCAATATTGCAACATCAGGCAGGTCAGCATGGACTCATAAACAGAGTCAGAGTCTCATACACAGCTAAGCAGAGGCAGGTAAGCTGGCACTTACATGTCGCTCTTGGTCAGCTGGCGGGGGGCAGGTCTTTTCAGCATGCTGACCTGCGTGGGGAAGAAATGGGCTAATTAAAATCACACCTCACCTGACGTTTGGCCTTGACGGAGGGCACTGGCCTCTCAGGGGCCGTACACTCAGCGTGGAAGGTACTCGCCTGGCTGCCTATTGTGGGAGTAGAGCCAAGTTGGTTTGGCAAGTACACCACCGTTTCCAGGGCTGCAGATGCCTTCAACGCTGCCGGAAAAAGCAAGTATTACTTCACAAACATCAAGCTGGCCCATGTTCAAACAAGACGAAGGACATGTGTGGTGTGTGTGCATGTGGGCCCAAGCATCAATCTACCCCTGAAGGCTCTAGAAACAGTCCACTGGCTGTGCGCTCTGCGGTAGAATACCACCCATGGTCTCCAGGGGATTTTACCTGTGTGGCCAAGCAGGTTGACCAGCTGTGGTTGCCTCTGTCCTTCTTGCATCTTGGTAACACTTGGTGTGAATTGCGGGTCCTGGAGGGAAAAAGAAAGTTTAGTGCTGGTCCAGGAAAGAAATGGAGAAAAATCTACAGTTATGGAGCCTCAGGACATGGCGAAGTTTGACATCACATAAAGGTCCATTCAGTGACTGAATACTCACCGGGTTCTGATGGGGTAAATGCGTCTCAGGCTGCAGCTGGCGGGTGGAGTCCTGCTCCCGGGAAACCAAGAACTGCGATCCCAGCTGAAGGTCCTGGCCCCCAGTAAGTGCCGTCCCTTGCATCGTCTGCACCTGAGTCGTGTACCCAACGCTGGCCGAATCCGTGGCATTCACAAGCGCATAGTGGCCCTGAACGGGGGCAGAGCCCAGTGCGCTGGAGCCGGCGGTGAAGGCCACAGGGGCTTTTGCTGCCACTGCCGGGGTCTGAGACATTTGGACTAAAGCTGGGGAACACTGTCCCAGCTGGCTACTCACCACGCTCTGGTTCACCACCAGCTGCCCCGCTGTCAAAAAGTTCTGCCCAGAGACAAGCTGCACAGCCATGCTCTGATTGGCCAGGAATGCCCCAGAATAGGTGCTAGTGGCAGTCTGAGTCACGAAGCCTTGGCTGGAGGTACCCTGGACCTGCGTCTGTAGGACCTGCCCGTTCAGAGCCTGGACGGCGGGCGTGGCTGTGCCAGGGGTAAAAGGCAGAGAGGTGGGCAGCCGGTATTGCCCCAGGGGTAAGCTGGTCTGGTGCTGCTGCCCCACAGTCGAATGGATCACTATGCTGCCCGAGTGGTTGGTCACCTGGGGGCCCAAGGCCGGCTTCTGGAGGCCTGGCTGGTTCACAATGTTAACAGTCATCTGTTGGGGGCTCTGGGTGGGGCCAGCAGCGTAGGTGCCACTGCCAGGAGCCGGGCCTTGGGGCTGCAGACCTAAGCCACTGACACTATATACAGTCTGCCCCCCTACCTGTAAAGGCTTAGGCTGAATGGGTTTAACCAGCATCTGTGGGGAGGGACCTCTCTGGATAATGATGTTCTGGAGGGGTATGGGCGTCGTACTGCCTTTGAAGGGCATGGACACCTGGCCGCCACCAGTAGAGGGGCTGAACGTGGTTCCCGGTGTCGTCCCAGTGGCACACGATGGCCTCTGCACCATTGCGCCCCCTGCTATCCCGGGTGAGTCGGGCTGACCCGGCTGCAGCAGGATCTGAGGCCGCTCTAAGCTGCTGATAGTCACCATAGAGGCAGCCTCTCCGAAAGATCCCATTAGCTGGATGTGGGCGGCCGAGCCATTTGGCACAGCTGGAGCAGGCACCCCCTGGTGGAAGCCCTGGGACTGCACGCCGGTGAACTGTGCACAGGGAGACATGCTGACACCCCCGGGCACAAGCTGCTGAGGGAATGCCAAGGAGGAGGTGGGAGATTCCAGGAGAGCCTCTTGTGCCAGGGTCTGCTCTGTGATGTCTGCCTCCTGCAGAGACTTCTGGAGGATGTCGAAGGGCTGCTCCTCCCCCAGTTCCACCGCCGACGGCGAGGCCCTCCCTAGCTCATCCTCGATGAACTGAAGACTGCTGGGGAGCTGCAGCGTGGCCCCATCCACCTCGCCCAAGTGGTTGGCAGAGTCGTTCAACGCAGAGATAGGGTCAACCTATCAGAGGAGAAAGGCGGCATCAATGCGGCAGCGTGAAGGGTGGCGACGACCCAGCGGATTTCATGGGTGCAATGAGAAAAGCCAACTCTTACAGAGCCGCTGATGAAGAAGCTGGCCGAGCCGAAGGCCGCGTTCGCCACATCATCTTCATCGATCTGCAAAGAAAACATCCACCTTTAAATGCATGACTGAATTAATATTATTACTATGGAGGTTATCAAAGGTACAATCCAAGGAAAACATCTCTCATAAAGTACAAGACAACCTTCGCCTTTGATCACCCAATTCCCTAAGAGCTGCACTACATCTTGCCTCAAAACATTTCATATGGAATATGGACTATCATCATGATGGCATGAGGAAATGTGTATCTGCCAGGAGGATCAGTTCAGCGGCTGCCGGCTTCTGGGCACTAAGCAACTCCGAGGTGAGGAAGGAGAAGCTAAGTCACTGGAGGTCAATCTACGGCCCTATTCCCCACCGATGGTCATGAACCAAGGATATGACCAAATGCAAAACAACGCAAGTACAAGCAGACCAAATATGGTTTCTTTCCAGGGTTTCTGGACTAACTTTCCATGACCGTGAGGAGTTCTGGATGGACCTTGCTATTAGAGCTGGAATTCCTTTGCATTGAGAGGAAGCAGCTCATGTGGTTTTGATATCTTCTAAGGATGCTGCTTACTTGCTATACCCAAGCTGGAAATCTCCCTAAATGAGCTGCAGTCTATGGCCTGACCTGTTTGCAATGTTACCATCACAAGGAAATAAGGAAATGATGGACATATGGACTGATAATGACAGTGAAGAATAAATATAAATTATTTTAATACCCATGATATATGCCTTGTAAAATTCTATGTAAATACTTCAGAATTCAGCTACACTAGCAAGACTATTCCCCATGATCTGGTTGTATAAACTTAATGAAATGCTTTAAATAAAATGAATAGCTTACTGATTTGTTGCTGGAGCCATGAAGATAATCATTCAACGCCTGCACGTCTCTGTGGGACAGAAGCAAGAAGATTAACTCAGGATCAGTAACATGATTGTGGGCCAGCGACTGGAAATCTAAACAAAGGAATGTCTGAGAGTGCAGGTCTGAATGACACAGCGTCTTCTGCATCCATGTTTCAGGCCAAATTTTCAAAAAAGGGGGGAGTGGGAATTTAAAATGGGAAAAAAGATTTCGCCCTTTGAGACTCACCCTATGATGTCTAGAAGACGGCGATCATCTTCATCATCCATAGTGACTGTGTGGCAGGGGGGAGGGGAAGAATGTCATTTGTGACACTGAAATTACAATGGGCCTAGTGCCACAAGCAAATGACTCGATGCACTGTGGGACACGCTAGTCACTCACGTGTTTACAGGAATCATGGGACTTCTCATTGGATGTCTCTGAACTCCTACACAGACAAGAGAGGCACTGAAATGTAAAAGTGGGAACCAATCTCAATCAAACCACCATTAGAATTTTAAGGCTAGTAATCACATAGGTAGATTATTAACATATAAATAAATCAACGAGGCTGACTTATGGTGGCCTAAAACAAGTCAACAGAATATGAGCAAGTAACAAAATGATGAGAAATAAAGCGGCATTCTGATGTTTAAGCAGACCATTGTAAAGCTTATGGGAATTCTGAACTGGTCATCAGTGAACTCATGTAAATGACTGACACCACGATAAAGAATCAGCTACTCACCCAGTTATTTAATGCCATGTAATGGTCTTTACTCAGAGGTATATAGCATTGTAAAGTTTCTCACATTAACAATTTATAATACAAGAATGATAATAGAATTAATGACTGTAATTCTCTCTAAAATCGCCAAACTATCTGATAATATTCCACTCTAAAACCACTGAGAAAACATGTTTGTAACAGCATTAAATTACTACAAATTTGGGCCTTGCTTCTGGGGTATTACAGTGATCATGTAAACTGTTAAATGACTCTTTGGAAAAGCGAATTTATGATTTTAACACACAAACATCAACTTCACCAGCAACCCAGGAGCAAAGTGAAAGAAGGAACTCCACTGGGGCGACCAGAGCCAAGCACAAGTGATTTCACTGTCAAGAGTTGTGTGGAAAACAAACCAAAAAAAAGATGAAACATGCACTAATGGGACCACCAACAGTGTGTGTACAGTACAGGTACAGTGTGGGTACAGTGCGTAGCCATGTGACAATCACCACACCCAACAACCACAGAAAAGATCTCAGCACCATATATAAACACCTCCCACTGTAAAAAATAAGGAACAGGGGACTAACTACAGGTCTGACAGGGTTCTATACCATTTATGTGTACTGGAAGACTGCATGAACTTGTTGAAGTTGTTTTAGGCAGGCAAATAATACACACACACGCATATATATATATATATATATATACACACACTATATATATATACACACACTATATATATATATATATGTGTGTGTGTGTGTGTGTAGATGAACACACACACAAAGATATATATTTAAGAAAATACGGACGTAATGTTGGTGGCTTAAGTGCCACATATATACATGCTCGTATGCTTGCTTTTATATAAACAGAGGGCGGAACCAAAATGGCAGCCTGTCCTTGTCTTACTGCGCCACACAACTTGGCTCCTTGCCAGCCTCTCAACAAAGGCAGATTCTACTGCCGGAAATTATTTTTATTTTCAAGCTCAATCACTATATAACGTGCAGAATAAAATATAGTTTGAATAAAATATTTTGCGTTAGTATGTGAAATGAACCATCTGGGCAAGGGGGGAAAACACGGAAAGGCCCAGGCTTGTAATAACCTTGAAAATGACAATTTCGCTAATACTAAAAATTACATTTTAAAATAAGCAGCTGATTGAAAATAATATTCATGGTTTCGTCCAAATAACAAATGGAAATAAAAAGTCAACACTACTCCAAAGCAATCAGCCCAGACAAAAAAAGACTTTTTTTTGCCAATTTGATAGCTATCTAATCGGTTCATGCTTAAAAATAAAAACTCAAACATACATACATTTCGCCTCTTTATTTCATTAGATTAAAATCATACAACACATTCACAGAATATTTATTAAAATACACAAAAATATACACAAGAGCAGCAGCACATTTGACTGCTCGCAGCGGATAACGAGCTCCAGCTAGCTAACAATAACCGACACTCGGGCTGGAAATCAGATTTACTAATAGTTGTTAAAAAAAATCCTGCGCTCTATGACACGAAATACAAACGTGACCAATAAAAAACAGACATTTAAAAATAAAGTCACACCGTCGCGAGGAAGCGGATTTTTAGAAAAGTAGCTCGGTACGGAAGTTTATTTCTTTCTTTTTTGCTAGAGCTCACCACGGGGAGGGGGCGGAAAATCTACGCACGAGAGGAAGAAAAAACTAATTTTAAAGCAGCTCAATCACACCGAGTCACCGAAACGCTTCCCCGGATTAGCAGTCGGTGCCTCCGCGCCGTCGCCCACCAGCTTCCCGTCTTTCGCTCGCTAGCTGTATGGACACCCTAAGGCGACTCTGTCCGCCGCGTCTCCGAACCGAGCCGAGCCGCGGCGCTTCTCACCCCCCCCCGTGCTAAAACGGACGGATAGCGGGGGTCGCCTCGTTAGGGCAGACTCTCCCTATGCTACTCCCGCTTCGCACTCGGCTTTCCCGGACCCCGGTTCCCAGCTCGCCCCGCCGCCGCCGTCCTCTCTCCTTCCTTCGCGGAGACTGCGAAGAAATGTCCAGCCTTTTATCATTAACATCGTTCCTAATTCTTCCAAGCGAAGGCACGGATGAAAAAGCCTGGGACGCTGCCGATGGACGGCCGATCGTCCCCCTGCTCCGCGGATGTGCAGCTGCACCTCCCGGCCCCGAAGCCGCCTTAGTCTAATGGACTCTCCTTCCCCGTGATCTGGCCGTATGGGAGCCTCGGCTCTCTGCTATCGTGGCTGCCTGAACTGGCTCAGATAAAAAGGACGCCTATAAATATTTATTTAGATTTGCATAACATCGAGACGATTAAAGAAAAGGCTAGCCCTTGTTCCCGTCTCACCCCTCTTCTTGAAACCTAATATCTCCATTTGGCAACTTTTAATTTGCTCCCCCTCCCTTCACCTCCTCCTCCTCCTCTCCCTCTCTCACTCTTATAGCTAGCTATATATTTTTCTCCCTCTCCTTTTTTTCCTCTCAGATAGATTTTTCCCTCTCTCGCTCTCTTCCCTCCCCGAAGGAAGGGGAGGAAGGAGGTTGTGTGTTTTTTTTTCCTCCTTGAAAATTTTATCACAAAATTATAATACACTCAAAGGGGAACTCACCGTCATGAAAAAGCAGTGCCTTGTCAACGGGGTTTCCTCGCCATCACATCAGGGGCCAGCGGGGCAGTGCCGCTCCTGCAGACGGGCAGCAACTGCAGGCAAGCAGCCCCGAGGAAACTACCACGATCTCTGCACACAGAGAAGCAACGGAGGAAGGTTGTTAAAGCCGGGCACGGTGCAATTTAAAATATAATATATTAATTTGGGCTCCAAAACAAAAATGCATTCGGAAAAAACGGCACTTGGGGAAATTAGGACGTTCAAAGCAGCAGGGTGCTGAATTTGAACTTGACAGCTCTATAAACTCAAACACACGGGGGCAGAATTGCCAACTTGGCGTGGAAGTCTTTGAGAAGGAACGCAAAATATTAAGTTTTTTTCTTTGCAAATGGCAAACCTTAGGTGTCCATGGCAGGTTTACAGTTACAGTTATAAATCATATAAAAGAGGAATAACATTAACACAAAGAAGATACTCTGAATAGCTAAATTCAAGCATTGCGCGTCATCCATTCAATTAGAATAAGACACGTACACAATAAAATTGTTTAATATAACCTGAAAAGTTGAGTTACTAAAATGAATTTAAAATATATGGCTAAATACTGCTGAAGTGTGCCATATAAATGCACATGACTGGATAGTACACGATAAATACATATCCGCATAACTGCTTCTTGTTAAACCGGTCTGGTTATTATGGCCGAAATTGAACTACTCTGCCATGCCTAAATAACAGCCTGAGTCTAAAATCCTTATTGAAACGACCTCTCAACGCGGCTCGTGTTAATACATCGTGGCAAAATAGAATGGTGAAAAGTTTTATGTAATGTTTATGCCAGGCTTTGCTTTTTGTATACTGATTGCAAGATGGTCTGTGCTCCTGGAAGCGCTTATAATAATCAGTTAATGATAAAGCAAAACCATAAATCTATTTGCATCGCTGCTGCTTGGAATACAATGAAATTATATAACACCAATAACGCAACTCCCCTATAAATTTCAGTTGAGGTTCTTAGAAATTCACAGTGAGCTTCCTGATATGCAACTAGGTCACGTTAAACCAATAAGAAAAGTGAATGCTGGGAGGAACATGAAAAATGATCAAATCGTAAAATCGTTTGCTGGGCAGCACTTGAAGAACGATTTACTTCCGGTAAATAGATAGTGTAAAGTTTCGCTTTAATAATCGTCGGATGTAAGAGGTGTCTGCGGATATTGGCGGAGGATAATTAAAAATAAACCGGCAGTCACACAATAAAAGTTTCGTAATTGTATGTGCATCTTGTTGTTAGTAATAGAAACTGGTATTTATCCGTGTTGTCGTTGATAACATGAACGAAACGGAGAATTAAAATTAATGGACATGTATGTCATGATGTTAGGCATCGTGTCCTGCAACGCATGATACTGTGACAATGCAACGGAAATGTTACTTAGTCATTCCATATGGAAAATAACCTTCATTTTACGAACATGCTGAATATATTTAAAATCTGTTTACAGCGGAACAATTATGTTTCGCTGGTTTTATTTACTTTTTTCAATACGTTAAGATACCGCATCACATTGGAGATGTGGCACATTTAGTACTATATCGTGTCATTTAATATAATCCATGCACTGAAAATGAATTTCGATATACTCCTGAATTTAAGATCGCATTCCCTAACCAATCTATTCTCAATATTGATAATAAATGTATTCAGAATTGCATTGTTTATTAGACGAACACGTTAGGATATGGAAACATATATGTAGTGTATAGAAGTCAACCACGGGATTAACATGCCGTAGCTATATCAATGACACCTAAGAGGAGTGTTTCCAACCGCAAAATATAAAGACGGCACGACTTAGGTGTGGGATGCAAACTTTCGTGACTCAAAAAACGACTTTTGCAAGTTAGGGTATTAATAATATATGTAGCTGGTAGATAACACTCCTATTAAAACGAGTAAGATGGCGTACTGCTATATGAATATTAATGCTGAATATATTTAGGCATATATTTAGCCTTGCAATTGAAGGGACCACAAAAAGTGTTAAACGTGTAGGTGTTGAGGAAGTAGTAAGCCCATTTTGCTCCATAAGCAAATGGAGAAAATATATAATTTGCTTTTAAAAACTCCTTCCTTTCCATTTTGTCATTTATACCTGTTCTGCTAATGAAAGTTGTGGTTTTAGGTCTGTGATGTTTCGGCGCTATCCTGAACCATCCCATAATAGTGGGACTTGGAGCATGGAAACATTAAACTAATTATACCATTGGGCAGGAGATTAGAGCTGCACTCATTTGGAGCCACGGATTTCCACAAATGGGATCAGGATGATTAGCGTGTCCACACTGACGTGCTGGAACTTTCAGCTTGGTCATGAGTCTTCGTTTAGATATCTTCTTTTAAAGGAAGGTTATACTCAGCAATAGGTGACCAGACACATATTCTGTGCATTTTTGCTAATTAATGAAAAACAAACCTCATATTTGGTGACAGAAACGTCTGCCACCTACAGCATGGAGATCCAGATTCTCAGAATGGGAATACAGTGGAGAATGCATACAAATTTCTCTAGTGCAACAGTCTCACAGGATAGATTACTCTTTTCAGTGTTTTGGTTCCATTAATTCTGAGTTTTAATTCAATCAAATCAAAAACAGTAGTTGTGAGACACTGAAACCCAGTTCTCTTGGGAGACTTGGGAGAAACAGTAGTAGGAGGAAACCAAACTGCTACATTTTTAGTTGTCCTCTAGGTGCAGGACTCCAGGACTGATAATGGCACTGATGAAGGTTAAGTTTGACTTGAAGAAGCGGGTGAAACTGGCCCAGGGATTATGGCTGATGTATTGGCTGACCGTGATGGCCGGTATCCTCATCTTCAGTTTGGGGGTCTTTTTCAAGATTGAGCTGCGTAAGCGGAGTGAGATGATGGACAGCAATGAGAGTCACTTTGTCCCCAACCTGCTGATACTGGCAGGGCTGATGGCATGTGGCATCAACGCCTTTGGCGGGAAGATCTGTCACGACTCATTGGACCTGACAAAGTTCCTCAAGTGGAAGACCGTACTGAAGCTCTTTTTAGCCGGTTCTGTCCTCTTCAATGTGCTGCTCTTCATTAGCGCGCTCCTGTGCTTCACCATGCGCTTGGCCCTGCGGTCCACACTGGCAGAAGGCCTGAGGAACAGCATGAAGCTGTACAAGGACACGGACACTCCAGGTCGCTGCTACATGAAGAAGATGCTGGACCTCACCCAGATGGAGTTCCGCTGCTGTGGGAATAACAATTACAGGGACTGGTTCGAGATCCAGTGGATCAGCAACCGATACCTGGATTTCAGCTCCAGTGAAGTGAGGGAGTGAGTATTCAGCTGCTGTGTGCGTTTGTCGAGATTTGTTCCAATTAGGGGTTAGTCTGGTGCATTTTTTACTGGGTGACAGTGGGGAAACAGTAGAAGCTATGAAATAACTTTAATTTGCTGAAAAAATAGATATTTTGAAGACAACTAGCACTCAAAAGCATGGACACAAATATCTTGCTGCCGGTAAATACTCAAAGTTAGCCAATTGCGAGGGTGGGCAGGTATTGTCTAATATAGGTTATCTAGATTGTTGTGTAAAAATACAATACAGCACAGACATCCTACACAGAACATCACATTGTTAAAATGGTTCATAGGGCATGTTTCCCACAGAAGAACAAAGAGGCTATTTATGTTTTATTGAAGAAATCCTGTTGTGCACCAGTACTAGTTTATTGCCATATTGATTGGTAATGAAGTGTTTGTGGAAGAGGTGGTAGAGGTCAAGTTCTCATGAGTAGATACTGTGTTTCAAAGCTCACTGTCCCACCTCCAACAAGGCTTGTACAAGTTTCCATTAAAAGCCTGTGCTGTGTTTCACACTAGGGCACCAGCGTGAAAGTGAATCCAAGCCATCATATCTTTCCTAATATTTCTTTGTGTGATTTAAAGCTTTTCTTGACATTTAACTATGAAAGGTAGTTTGTGGAAACGTGCCAGGAAATTTGGACAAATAAAATGTCTTCATTCAGAAACAACAAGAGGACAATATTTAAATGAAACCTTTATTCATGGATTTTTGTAGGCAAATATCCTCAGGTATAGTAAGTGTGTATGCTACGTTTTTTTATGCTGTGTTTGAGTTCACTAAGCCAAAAGTGCACCAACTGCTTAGGACAACCCGGATCTTCACCCTGTCACTCTCACTCATACTAATCGCATCAGGTCAACCTTCTAATAAATGGTTTTAAGGCCTTGCTGTCCTCGTTAATCTGGGAGCGAAAACCTGCGCACCAGTCTCCCAGCAGCGGTCTGCAGCCTAGAGACATGCCTCCTCGGTAACTACACGCTAATATTCTTTAGGTTTGTTCCCCCTATCGTGAGGGTGTTAATGCTGTAAAGAGCATTCAACAGTATGGTAGGAATTTAATGGCAGTTTTTCATAGGATTTTATTTAGTGCAGCTGGTTCACATTAAAACAAATGACTGAACAGAAACACAAGGGAAAGCCAGAGGGCTTGAAAGATCAGCACTTCTTCAATGGTTGAAAAAGAACATAAAGACCTTTACTGTCTTCCTTTGTATATATAAAAAAGGTCCTTTCACTGTGAATCTGGTGATTGTTGCAAGGTGTATGCAAGCTAAAAACCTGGATGTGTGCATGCGTATGACACGTGACCCATACTTGGTTCCCCCACGGGCAGCCGTGTCATGAGCAATGTGGAGGGCAAGTACCTGATGGACGGGGTGCCGTTCAGCTGCTGCAACCCCAGCTCGCCACGGCCCTGCATCCAGCAGCAGCTCACCAACAACTCGGCCCACTACAGCTACGACCACCACACTGAGGAGCTCAACATCTGGATGCGTGGCTGCAGGGAGGCCCTGCTCTCCTACTACGGCAGCATGATGAACAGCATTGGGGCCCTCGTCTTTCTGGTCAACATCCTGGAGGTGAGGAATGCTCAGGCCGCTGAATAAACACTCCATGGTCTTGAGCTTTAAATGTCCCATAATCCTCAATGGCTTAAACTAAAGCTAGGCTAACAACTGGAACCAGTTATGCCATTCACTGAGGCCCTCTTCTGGCCCTTATGTGGGTGTAATAATGTGTTATTATCAATGATGAGAGAGGATTCAGCAGTGCCAGAAGGTGCATGGTAAGTCTAGGTATCCTCAACAGCAGGATTTGACGTCTTGGGTGTTCCAGCAGGCAGCACTAGGCCCATAGGGTGGAGCAAGCAGCCTGTATCCATTTGGGAGGATCCCAAGCATGCTGTGGATTGGTTACAGATCACCTTCACCACACTGGAGACCTGTAACACTTATGGAATCAGGCTTGGTTAAAACACAGCTTTTGCTTCAGGGATAAAGCAAGTGCTTCTGCTCCCACGGAATTAAATCTTACTATTTGAGAAATACAATTTATTGTTGCGTATATTTACAAAGCATGTGATACTATTGGCAGGATCCAACATAATTTGTATTTTGGAGTAATGCCAGATATGTGGACCTCAGTCAGTCATGCAGTTTACTCATCTGTCCCACAGGTGGCAGTAATGGTGGGCTTGCAATACTTGAACACGGCCTTGGCGACACTGGCAAATCCGGAGGACCCAGAGAGCGAGAGTGAGGGCTGGCTGCTGGAGAAGAGTTTTAAAGAGACCATCGCAGATTTCACAGAGAAAGTTAAATCACTGGGCAAGGGTGTGAAGGTGGAAGCTGGGGAGGGTGTGCAGGAGCAGGCAGTGGCCACAGTCAGCTGAGATTGTTCCATCCACCCATATTTAAACCCCTCCCTACTCTTGGGAAGAAGATCAAAGTGGGAAATATTCTCAACAAACAACTAATACCACCTGTCCAAATGAAGGCCCCTATTAACGTCTGGTATTTTTCAGCAGCATTATTCTAAATTCCATGGGTAAAATTGTTTAACATTTCAGAATAAAAACTGGATGGCTTTTGCCTTGCAGCAGAGGCAAAAAAAACCTTCCTTCACGCCATCATGGATACCATGTCCTTAGACACCTTCCACAGAGCAGATGCTGAACCTGTTTACCGCGGATGGCATGTCCGCGCCACAGGGCCTTTGAAGTTCAGCCCAAGACTGCACCACTTAGCCACTGGGGTGCAGAGACACAAGCAGAGTTTTAGTCACAATGCATTAATATAAAGCTGCTTTAAATAATCACAGAGTACAGAGTCTGCTGTGGGGACTGGGAGGAACAATGGGGGCTCTCTCAAGGAAGCTGTCCTACTTGGGGGCCAGATGGTCACTCCCAGTCCCCCTCCCCGCCCCAGCTGGAAATCAGAAGATGTGAGTGTTGGAATGAGGCAGCCATCTTAACCAAAACAACCACACAGACATACACCTTAAAGTTGTATATTCCTGTGTAATACTCACTTAAATCCTGACCTTGGTCAGTAGTGTCCTCATGTTTGTGGGTTATGTGGAGCTGGTAGGTTCAGCCCCAACGTGTAAGATAAACATTACGAAGACATTCAAAAGGGTCTGTCTTTCTTCACTGGAGGAAAAGTCCACTAAACATTGAAGAGGAGACAATTCCTCTGCATCTCATTAGGTTAGGGTGCTGTGCATGTGCTCAAGGCGTTCAAATCCCAGGGTCTCACCATTCGCAGTCTCAGACTCACCATTGGGCCCTTGAGTCCCAATTACTGCAGGGACCCACTGACCCGGCTTTATTAAAAATAAAGTGTGTTGCTTTGGATAAGAGCACTTGCTAAATAAATAATGTTATGCATCTTTAGTGGTAACTTCATTTTAAATTGTAACTAAAATGGACAACAGAAAGCAAGATATGGGGCAGTGCAGCACAGACTGAGGACCAAGACCAAGAGGGACAGACAGGGACACGGGGAGGGTAAATCGCCACAGGAAGCCGGGCTGGGGGTGGTGTGGGAGGAATTCACCCCCCCGGGTCTGCTTTAAATTCAGGGCATTGCGACATGAACTGTTTAGGACATCAAGTGAGCAAATGACAAAGAACTGAGTAAACCCCTGTGACCAGGCGAATCTTTCATCTTTGTCGTTCCAGCTATTTTAACATCTGGTTATTTTACTGAAGTCTCATGCTGTGAACACATGCAAGAAAATCCCATAACACGACTCTGATGGACCCACATCCAACTCATATTTACACCTTAGACAAAACTTGAGCACAGCATGCATTTAATTATTTCTCTAAAATCATCAAATTCATACACAAAGTACATTCTTTTAAATTTGACAGCACGGGTTGCTAACTACTGGGGATTCAGACAAAATAAGCAGTGAAAGTTAACACTACAGAGCAAGCTGTAATGAAAGCAATTACCACCTTTTCTTGTTTGTGCGGGGGAGGGGGGGCAGGAGGGTTGGGGACGTCATTATACACATGAGCTGGGGGAAAGGAGGAGCTAGGAACTGTGGGAAGGAGAGAGTCAAGGACAGTTCCAGAAGTTACTGGTGGGTTTAGCTCAAGAGGAACAGGTCTTGACAGTAATCGGCTTTGGTCCCCAGATTAGTCTCTCGTCAAAACTGCCCTGACGCGCCTCCTTGGAAAAACATTCAGAAGCATCGAGACAGGAGGAGTGCGATATTAGCATGGAGACACATCCCTCACATCCATGTAGGTATACTTCCTGTTTAGGTACCCAATCAATATTTCCTGCTTTACGATGGCTAAGTCTTTCCTTGGTTTTGGCTTTTGCTTAGAGACCCATGGCCAGGATAAGGATCTAGATCTCCCACTGGGTCTAATCCACATGTAAAGCCAGAGGTCTCATCCCAGATATCTGTTCACCTGCTAGTGGATCAACATGCTCGAGATTGATCAAGGACAGCATGATAACACTCACACTAAAAACAAACAAACAGGCCAACTATTTCTGCTTGTATTTTATTACTGTTTTACAATATAGTACATTGTACCCATTTATACAAGAATTCACATATTAACAAGTCTGTCCATTACATATCATAATAGCACATTCTCAGTACTGAAAGCATGTCACAGTATGGAGTGTGGCGGGGTGGGAGATAACATGACAGCATGCCAGCCGAGCATGGAGGGGAGCTTAGTGTGCACGCACCATCCCACCTAGGCGGTGCTCAGCCTCACCCTCAGTGGGTAACTGGAAACAAGGTCTGAGATAATTTGTCACTACTGCTCTCCTTTAAGACCTGAAGAGTTTGGGGGACAGGAAGAGGCTGACCCACACAGTAAAATAACATGTTTATAAATACAAAAAAAAAAAAAGTGCTGATGATTCCTGCTCACGAGAAAAAGTCCTTTCAAGGTTTAAAAATACCCACCTAACTGTACTTAAAAACCACACATTTCCTCAAATGAACAGCTAAATCCAGGCTTCCAGAAAAGAGGGAAAAAAATGTAATACTGGGATTCTCAAACTTCCATGCCGGTGGTACCCTGGCTGAGTGGAAGCGGAGAGTGCTATGAATGAGAACGTTGTTCCTCGTATAAAAACTATGGCTCAGAACTGAGAGAGTGACCTCGAATCTCATACGCAAACAACTCTCCAGCGTGTAGACATGCCAACCAGGCAGGCCCGTGCCCATGTCACTCTAATCAAGGCAAGCGCGCGCGCACACACACACACACACACACACACACAGGCTCCCATACTTCAGAATATTGGCTTGTATTCAACTGTGTTAGGAGCTCCTTAAAAATTTGCATTTTGTTTTAATAACGGGACTAATTTGACTGCAGAGACACGTGCCTACCACTAGGAGGTACGTGCATGCATAAACAACATACTGAATAGAGGATCATAACTAAGGCTTCCATGCAGAGAACTTGTGCTTGCTTTAAAAAAAATAATAATCCATATGTAGTGTCTTGCTGAAACACTACAGAAGTAAACAAAACCAAAGCTAACTTAAATTTATATATGGATAAAGAGAAGTAAAACAGTGCTCTACGGGCATCTGTGAGCTGGCCGCTGAGAGCGAGATGCATTTCATTGTAAATCAGAATGAAATGCTACCTTGGCTGAAAGGAGCAAGAAAGAAAAAAAAAAGAGGAACTTCATGCATTTTTTGTTTCGTTGGGAGGAGGGCAGGGCTGGGGGGGCCATGCTGCATTGTCATGGCTGCTGACATCCTGTGTGTGTGTGTGTGTGTGTTAGTGTGCGTGTAGGTGTGTGTGTGTGTGTGTAGGTGTGTGTGTGTGTGTGTAGGT
>JABFEB020000111.1:875783-891141 GCA_019775895.2 Stomatorhinus ivindoensis
CCCCCCCCCCCCCCCCCCCCCCCCCCACCTGAAGTGCTACACCCGCCTCCGCTGGATGCCTGGTCTGGCACCCGTCTTCGTGGAAGCTGCCCTTGCATTCACGGCAGAAGACAAACTGCAGAGAGAAAAACACAGCGTACAGGGGACATGAGACACAGCACAGGGGACAAGAGAAAAGGCACGGGAGAGGACAGGGGACAAAGAATAGGGAACAATGGACAAGAGACGACATGGGATAGAAGACAAAACAGGACAAAGCACAGTATTATATTAAGATGTTTAACTGCATGGTACTCATTACATTCATGGTGCAAAATTAAATGATGTTTTTAAGTAGTTATACAAGTCATGGCTTGTGGGTATAGAGGGTGGACACTGGTATGTAATCACAGACATATTACGTCTAGTGTAATATTACATATATTATATTGTGTGCTCACAGACATTACATACTACGTAACATGTATTACATATTACACAGTATGTTCTCAGGTCTTCTATGTATGATTCAAATGAGATTTTATCACCAAAACGTTCCTGTTGCCTGTCATGGTCATGTGTCACACACCATCCATTCACAGTCCATGTTAACTGCGGTCGTATATTAGGTGTCGTACATATGATTCAAATGCCCCATTTTTTTGACCCCAGAAAAATGGAACACGACGACCCCATAACCCTTACACACCATGACCAAGCTCATAAAAAATGTTTTGTTTTTATCAGCTAGTTTTACTCAAATCAAAACTAACAGGTCACACTCTGGGCACCGTAAGCTTAGAAAAAAAATCCGGTCACATGACATAACCGCTCCGGTTGGTGCAACATTCCCTCCTCAAGGTTTGCTGTGCCAGTCGGGCACTAGGGGGAGCAAACCCTCCACCATTTCCCAGCATGGCCCCGTCGTGACTCCCTCGGCAGAATAAGGAGGTTCCCTCTCTATGAGGCCTCATGCAATTATTTTTATTGTCCGGAGTGACACCGTCCACCACTGAAGTCTGCAGCCTGGAGGAGGCGAGGTGGGGGGGGGCACTGTGAGGGCATTATCAAGTGAGGGCATTGTTTTGTTTGTCCTAAGGGGGGGGGGGGGGCACTGTATCAAGATGGAGAAGGAATTAGGACAGCCCTGGCACACCTTCGGCTGTATTTGGGTCAGTGGTGTGGCCCCCCCTCACTAAAAAGCGGAGTAAAGGGCACTGGAATGAACACGGGACAAAGAAAATAAAGAAATACCCACAAAACTCACTTACCGTGGACATCCTCACACCGAAGCCCTCATTCACAGTTTATGCCTGAATTTCACAGGTTGTGTCTTAAAAGCCCCCTGCTGGTCATTATGCTGTTGCCCACGTGCAGTTCCCACTTGCAGCCAGCCTCCCCGGCTTGCTTCACTTAGCAGGCCGCAGTTTTCTTTACAGTTGCATCTTGTCTTTTGCAGCGAAATGAGCTCATTGCAATCGTAACCCTGTGAAATGTTCGTCGTTCAGGGCCATTTATTTTTTTTCCCCCCAACTCTTCAAAAATAGCATAACCACTCGAACCCAAGGACGGTTTATGTTGTTTTTTTTTTTTTTAGTGGCGGGGAGGCGGATATTTGGGTCGAGTCAGGCCTAGATGGAAACAGGCCAGCTGACCCCTGCGGCGGGGCTGAGAGACTGGCGACGTGGCGGAGCGCGGAAAATGCACGGGCGCAGCTGGGCTCCAACGGCAGTGGGGTCACGCTGGCTGCTGACCTCATTTCCTTTTCGCCTCCCTCCAGTGAGCAACGAGAACAAACGGCCACACCTCATCCATTCCTCTCAGCCAGCACAGCCAGGTCCCCCCCCACCCCGGGCACACCCACTGCAGGGTCACTCAGAAATATCACAGAATCGCGGCTCATTACACTTCATATTTACTTACTTTAAATCGCGATTGTATCTACACAATACATTCATATCATTTCGGCTGTTCAGCTCTAAACACTATAAAAAGGAAAAATAAATGACACTAAAATAATGTTTTTTTCAGTTGGTTTCAAAGGAAACTGTGTGAATGGTTTGTTTATGCAACGGTGAGACCTTAAGAGAAACTAAGTATAATCACAGATGGGTCGTGCCGGGGACTTGGAAGCTAAATTCTCACCTTTGTCACTACAGGGATAATCCCTCAGTGGCCCTTGGGGGCCGGGGACTTGCACCTCCGCGCTGTGGGGGACAGGTGGGTGTGGTTTTGCACACTCTCCCCCTGTTTGCACACAGTCATGCTAACTGGTATCTAAATAGCCCACAACGTAAATAGCCCTGGGTACCCTCTGACTTGTGCTCTATGCTGGATGGGACTTCATACTCAGTGACTCTATACTGAATAAAAAGTTGGATCATAATCTTGTTTAATTAACCAATTAAAACACTTTTTGTCTTATTCTAGTTTCTATAAAAACATCACTAGGTAAACTTCCATAATATACCCTAGTTAGGCCTATCCTCTCCCTACAATCCGCTCTGCTAATCGCAAATACATAAAATTTCCTGCCCGCTAGAGTTAAAGGATTCAGCCGTGCTTTCTCCTGCACCACTGCGCGGTGATAGGAGCCAACGTCACAAACAGCAAGGAACACTGCTGCCCCCCTTGGAGACCCAGTGAAGCTGCACTCATCTTTTATTCCTGCAGCAGGGGCACCTAAACCCATCTGGGAAAAAGAGGAGGAAAAAACAGGATGGATTGGCAGACCAAAATATTGATTTTTGTGTAAGTGGAGTCTGTAACAGGACACAGCGCAAGTGTGAGGAGCTCCCTGGACAGATTTAAAACCACAGCAACTCATCAAAACCCCTTTGATTATGCTCCCTCCATTCCATGAGGATACCCCTCTGTGATCGGGCCCCCTTCCTATTACATAAGGATACCCCTCTGTGATTGGGCCCCCTTCCTATTACATAAGGATACCCCTCTGTGATTGGGCTCCCTTCCTATTACATGAGGATACCCCTCTGTGATTGGGCCCCCTTCCTATTAAATAAGGATATCCCTCTATGATTGGACCCCCTTCCTATTAAATAAGGATATCCCTCTATGATTGGACCCCCATCACATTCGACCAGGGTACCCCTCTGCGATTAGGCCCCCATCCCATTCCACCAGGGTACCCCTCAGCGATTGGGTCCCCTTCTTATTCCACCAGGGTATCCCTGTGATTGAACCCCGTTCCTATTCCATGAGGATACCCATCTGTGATTGGACCCCGTTCCAATTCCACCAGGAGACTCCTCTATGATTGGACCCTTCTTCAATAAACCCTTTTTGCAGACCTCACACCACAATGGACAAGACCTCCAATCTCTACCCTCCCACCTCCACCTGGAATCTAGAATCCACACTACAGGATGAATGATGCGACTTCTCTCTAACTTCCTGGACGGGCAAGCAGGCCTTACACTATAGCAGTTTTACAACAGGGCATTAGAGTATCATTAGGGTCTTAGGGGAACTTTAAAGATAAATTGGCAGTCTGCTTCATTTGCTGAGGCGTCCTATGCCCCGCTTGTGTGAAGCACATGCAGTCTCTCCCTATCTAATTAAGTAATAGGACATATGTTTGTCCCACAGTATCACATGAACACATTTAACTGCCTTGATGATGCAATTACTGCTGATTAAGAGCAAGTCTCCGAGCGAGACACCACAACGCTATATATAAGCTGGAATGAGACAAAACAAAAGCAGACACAGGAAGAGGAGGAGGAGGCGATGCGGGATCAGCTGGTGGCCGGGTGAAGGGTGGGTGGGACTGCTGCCAAGCCCCTGGACGGGCCCCTAAGCTCCATGAATGGGGGGCCAGCACGGGTCCCCGGGCTCCAGCAGCCACTGGGGAAGCAAGATGCTATTTTGTTTCCCCGCAGCGACAATATTTGTGTTTCCAAAACATGCAATCAATCAGGCCTGATGGATGGCGAACTACGCCCTGCTTGGTAATCGACTGCGTAATTAGAGAACATTACACACACCGTGTCATAATTACATCTTAATAGCGGCCTGATTGCGTTCATCTCCCACGGAATGATGGAAGGCCGGGTGCCGGGTGGGAAGATATCACCACGTTCGACAGCAGCTTCGTGAGAAGGTGGTCGTGGAGAGGTTGTGGCGGGGGTGTCACCAAGGAGACTAACTGAGCGGCTCCTGTTGCCTGTCAATATCATTACCATGCCATGGAGTGGAATCTGCTAGAGGGAGAAGCATCTTCATCACTGTGTTCATCCTACTCTTCCTCCCATGTCCCATTCCCCAGCGTTGCCCTTAGTACTGTCGCATCTGGTGGACATGCGGTCACCGGCGTGGCAGTCGTACCCCACATCCGAGCCCGTGGCCCGGGTCACACTGAACCCGTCTCTGGCTCTCCTCAGGAAGAAGTCCTGCCCCACAGCCTGGCGCGGGGCACAGGACCCCACCCATTTGCAGCAGACATTCCTCCGCGGCATAGCGCTGGTACCGCTCATACTGACGCCGGGGAAGAGGGGGCGAGAGGGAGGGAGGGAGAGAGAGAGAGATAGAGAGAGACAGAAAGACAGTGAGAGAGCACATCTTCAAAAACTCCAAGTACACAGAGGAAACACAGTCAGCTGGCAAGTCGTAGCTCAAAGACTCCACACTAACATGGCCAACAGCTCAGCAGTGACATGCCAACAAACTGACGACGCGCCTATTCCGCGGCATCGCAGCCGTCGAATACACACAGGTCTGCCGAGAGCCGGGCAAAATAATCATGCAAATTCCCTCTGTAATGAGAGTTAATTGCCATAATTAATAACCACTTCGATCACAAAAACACGCCCTTGAAACCTGGGGAAGGATTTTGGGCTCACTGTCTGGCGGAGGGAAAATGAGGCGGAGCAAGAGAGGCAGGGGCAGCCCAGCCACCCACGCCTTCCCCGAACCCGTGACACTGGGCTGCCCCTCCCCACGCTGACGACTGGCCTGACGCGGAGCCCAAGTTTTAGCGTAACTCTGTTTGCCTTCCATATTTTTCTGAAATAAAAGAGGCCTGTCACGTTTGATGGCATGATTTGCATTTGTGTGGGCTTTAAAGTAAACGGATGCGCGGGAGGAGACTGGGGGGCTTAGGATTGAGTCCTGAGCACGAGAATGAGTTACAGAAAAGGGTTTGCGCTCTTTAGCAGACCCACGAAAATGCATTTCACAGAATCTCAAGGTGGCAAAGTGCTCTGAGAGCTCAAGGGGGGGGGGGCTGTGTCATTTGAGTTGTCGTAGGTGATGTGGGACAATGGAATATGCCATTTTGGGCAGGTGGGGAGAAACCAATGTGACCATTAATAGTCTGTTTGATGTTGCAACCTGACAGGGAGAACGAAAACAGATTTCCCACGAGACAGGGGTGTGGTCAGGATGGAGCCGTCGCTTGTCGGCACTGAGATCCCCCTCCCCCCACCCAGCTGCCAGCCCACAGGGACCAAAACAAAAGCAGAGACTCACCTGCTCTTCACCCAGGACCCGGAAGTGATGGACCTCTTTAATTAGAGAGTCTGGACAACCTGCTGAAAGGATGGAAACAGCGAGACAGAGAGGAAAAGAGAGTGAGGAGATTGAATGAGTCAAAGCTGCAGCTCTGTGGACATTCATGCAACAGGGGTGACCGATTCAGTCCAAGGATAGGGAGACGAAACCATAAAACCAGCCCGGCAACCACAGAATTCCAATCCAAAGATGATGGGGCCCTTTTGGTCTAGAAACACAGCCTACATTATCACCGACAGGTGCATGAGCCCAGATTCGAATGCCCTGACCACCGGAATCATGGGCGTCTCCCCCGTGGGGCTCGATTGCCATTCGCAAATGCATGACCATGAAGACCAATCATGTTTCAGACACGCCCCACTTGCCAGAGCTGCATGGCTGCCACCTTTGTATGAGCATGTTGTGACTGTTCGGCAGAGAGGCATGCATGAATATACAGGTGAGTGTTGCTGTGCCCGGGCCCAGGTCAGTCAGCCCCGCTCTCCTCACTCCTAACAAGCTCTGGATAATGATGCACCTCCTCCACATGTAAATTGTCTGCTTTGGACCAAAGGTGGTGCCTGGCAGTGACAGGCCGGTCTTCATGACGTGGGCTAATGACTCGCCGTCTTCATCGCTCCCCCGCTTCCATTGGCAGCCGGCCGGCAGGAGACAGGTAGCTGGCTGGTAGGGGGTGGCTTTCTTGAGCTCCCCCCCCCACTCCCCACTCAGTGCTGAAGGGAAGCTGAAGGCCGTGAGGTAGGGGGAGGGGTGTCAAACGTTTGGAGGAGATAAACAAACGGCCCTCAGAGCAGGGGTCTGGGTGACATCTTCCTGGAGTCAGCACCCGGCCCCCGGAGCACGTTCGCCGTGGCAGCTGGGTCAGAACCTAGCTCTCCGTCATCCTGCCGCCTCCGGGGTCGGCTCCAACATGTTCTGCTGAAGCCGGGAGGCATAGGAGCTGACAGGGGCTGTGGGATGGACTGCAGTCAGGGAGGGGCACACGCCGCAGTGAGCAGGGACCATTTATTCACTTTTGTTTATTTGTATTAGTCTACATGTGCTGACTTTCTATTGCAGATTGTATCCATTAGTGAGAAAAATGCATTCATTGATAAACAGGAAAGGCTACTTTTGAAGTTCAGTTACATAAAACGGCATCTTTGAAATAATAATGTGTTGTGTTTATGTCTATATAAATCACATTCTATTATATTTGGGTGCACCTTGAATAAGCTGGATGAAGTAAAGCTCTCTATGGTGTGTGACAAAGTCTGCTCAAAAGCTCATTATATAATCTACATGTTCAAAAATTTTTCTTACAAAACAAGAACAGAGATGTCTGGTAGAGAGCTTTCTGGAAAAGGAGAAATATTTAAGCAAAAAAGAATTCAAGGGCAAAATGCAGGTACTCAGAGCTTAATATTATTCCCCTGATTCTGAAATGCTGATTCTGGGCTGATCGCTGCTCCTGATGCGATCAGCCCAGAGTAGCCAGGATGCAACTGCAGACTCCCAAGATCCTGTTAGCCTTGCGCTGGGGAAGCACTATCACACCATGGTGGACTGACAGGGACGGAAAGGGACATGTCACCTGCAGGGAAAGGGACCCGAGAAACACAAGGGAGCTCAGGGGCCAATTGCCGGCACAGCCTCTGTCCACCCGTTCCATGGTGAAGGTAATGGGCCATTGAAAACACCACCTGTGTGTGTGTCCCCCTCTCCAGGCTGGGGCATCTGTTCCCAGATAGGTACGCCAGGTTCAGGAGTCAAAACCCGGGACAGGGCGTGGGCTTGGGGTTGCTAGTTCTATACCTAGGGGGAGCTTGTGTGCGATCTATTTCCCCACCCCGGTGCGCAGTGTTTAGGTCAAAGCACTACAGGAAGCGGCAACGACAAGTAGCGAGGATGGGAGGAAGCTCCAATAGCAGCGGGCCGCAAGCCAACATCACACTGGCAGGGGAGGGCGCAGGCACCGACACACGTAAGGGGGGCATGGGGGCCGCAGAGCCGACAGGAGCAGCCATTATGCATCATAACAAAGCACTTTAAACACCCCCTGAATGGGATTAGCTTGTTTGGGAAACTGAATTCAGGGCTTGTACCACCCAATGACATTTTTGGAGCTGGAACCAACAAACACTTGGTATGAGGACCAGGAAAAGGTGTTGGATTTTACAGCAAAAAAACGTAAATGCACCACAGTGAGGAAATCAGAAGTGGCGCCGCCCTAGGGATGGAGAATGCTAATGCAGTAATCTCTCCGGGGCCCCTCTGTAGCTTCACTTTTATTATGCAAATGCATCTGACGAATGTTAATCAGACAGACAGGCTGGGACATCTTAGGCGGAAGACATCTCACTTTTGTCTAAATGTAATTAGAGATATGGTGGGGGCACGGCATGACATAACGTTGCCATGGCGACGTGTTGACGGTCCACGCGGGGGAGGGGGGTGCATGTAGAAAAAGAGAGGGAGCATAAGGATGAACACGGGAAGAGGAATGGGTGGGGAGAGCGAGAACGGCAGGCTGGCAGAGAGCCGGACGCAAAGATGGCGATAGGGAAACCAACAGGTGGTGAGGACAACGGAGAGAGAGACAGAGAGACAGACAGACAGATGGAGAAACAGACATGAAAGACAGAGAAACAAAGGAAGACGGTGTGCAGAGATAAAGATGGAGAAACAGATGGAGAGAGTGATACGGAAGACACAGACCCAGGCACGGAGACAAGCGAGATGGTGAAGAGCAGGAAGAGAGAGAGAGAGGCACAGAGAGGCAGGCAGACCGATGGGTCAGGATGGCGGAAGGAAACACAGAGACTGACTGAGAGGTGGGAAGCCAGGGAACCCACAAGACCCATCAATGCCCTCAACGGAGCCATTGACTTTCATTTTAACCTGGGTTACGTAAATGATCTAACAGGGAGGCTACCGCCATACCAGGCAGGACAGTCACATGACCACAACTCATATTACGTAACCACACTGCTGGCTGGTGGGCTGCTCTGCATTTGATCATTCACATTCTGTGGCCCCACAAATTCCACTCTCTCAAAAAGCACTGTTTAAGGGCTCTATTTGCATTCTGGGAATGGTGCATGCCAAGTGGCTAATGTCTGCAAGAGCTATCAGGTGAGACCATGAAGGGTGCGGCCAGAAGGGGGAGGCGGCCAACCGGATGCAGGCATGTAACCATCACATCGGTCCATCTGTCATTATTTATCTGCTGAGAACGAAGAAAATGGCCATTTCCCATTGTGTCCCTTTCCTCACAGAGGGGTGGGCCGTCACTGAAGCCATTACGTCTCTGACTTTGATCAAGGGCTTAATCTTGTGTCATCTCATTGTTCCTCTAATGCCTATACATATTTCAGGGCGGACGCACGCACGCACAAACAGGATAATGAACAATGCTGGCAGATCGTTAAAGCACCATTTAGCAGATTTTCGGGCGATTAATTACAATCCGCCGCTTTGGCGACGATGAGGATGCCGCGGCCGATTTATCAGGGCCGCTCGTCAGCAAACGACATCGCGTTAGACGTTCAGGGAACGTGTGGCTAAACACGGGAGGATGGCGGAATCTGGGCGGCAGCCTGAACGACAGGAGATTCGGCAGACACCTTAGCAGGGAAAACGTCAAAGTAGCCGGGAAATCACAGTCCTGCAGACACGCCCCCCTTAAGGTGTCCAGACGCACGTGTCTATTCTCATTTGGTTCTGTGGCCATATCTTGGATATTGCTCGTCGGAAGTCAGGACCACGGGGCAGCGAATGGAATTGCTTTCTTTTCATACAGCACGGACAGACACGGAGAGGAGAGACTGGGTCCATTCCAGAGCAAATCTGCCCAGGCGTTTCCCACAAAACAGAAAGACCCTCTTTCCTGTGGTTTGCCTGCTCTCCCCCCCCCCAGCCCCTCCAGCCATCGCTTTCCTCATTCCAGCCTAGGTGGAACATTCCTCTGAATGAAGACCTCCCCTCCAATGGCTTCTGAGACAAGAGGGGGCTTCAAGGGTCACTGACACCCAACAGGCGACATGCTCTCGGTCTGTCATGATGGCTTCCCTGATAACGGGCTGTCCCGTTCGCTCACCAGCCCCGATGCTGTTTGATAGCCCCTTTTCAGAAAGCCTTTGATGCCTCCCCCCGCATCCGCATCAGACTTCAGTGGCACTGCATCTGAGAGCTTTGATGGCCCTCATCTCAGACTGACTTTCATGGTCTCGCCTTTGATGTCTCCTCCTGATTCAGTGGCTGCTTGCCCCCAATTATAAGACTAATGGAGACCAACTGTACAGCAAAGCAGATAAACGACAGCACATCGCCCCTCCCACCCCACGTTTCTGACACGCCGGATTTCAAAGATATGCAATCGATTTCGCACGCATAATCTCACTTCCTAATCAGCATCTGATTGCGGGTTATGAGAGAATGAAAATTTGAATTTGCATTTGAAAGCACAATCAAAATCAATGGCTTTCATTTAAATTATTTATGTAGACAATCGATATCTCCGTCCGCTCGCGTTTATCTGCCCAAGCGACTGCGGGGATCAAGAATTTTCTCCACTGATATCATTAATTAGCTGCGTAAACAGAACATGAAATACATCACTGCCGTTCTGCATCTTCATCAGTCCATTTGCGTTAAATAATCCCTCCTATCCAGCAGTCCAGCATCCAGCATGGAGACGTCATGGCTGAAGTGAGGGAGACTCCTGCCTGCCTGTTAAGCACGTGCTTCTGGGATGGTGGTGACCCCAAGGAAGGCTAGTGATCTGTCGCAGTGCCCCGGTGAACATCCGGCTCTTTGTGGCCACACAAACAGCAGCCATTGCTGACATACAGGTGTGTAATTAAGCAGACCACCACGCAATCATCACCATCAAAAAATTGGCAGCAGAATGGGTGGTCATATAGGAGAGGTTAGTCTACCTATCACCATCACTGGATACCACTGAACACCTTTCAAACAAATCGATTCTGTCCTGCTAGAGCTGCCCTGGTCAACCACAAGTGAAGTGAATGTGAAGTATAAACATCTTGGAGCAAGTTCAGCTGTAAAGTGATTGCGACACAAGCTCACAGAAAGGGAGGTGATCACCCAACAGGATCCTGACTGGTTGTAAATCCCATCAGCAACATCCCAACATCCAATGGAAAGCCTTCCCAGAAGAGTACAGGCTATTAAAGCGACTAAGGGTTGCCCAACTTCATATTAATACCCTTTGATTCAGAGTAAAATGTTGGACAGGCTGGTGTCCTGATACATTTGTCCATATAGTGTATGCCCAGACGGTGCAAAAACAAAGTAATCTGAGGCAGACAGTTAGGCACAATGGGGGCTATGGGATTCAATTTTGGCTACAAGTGAGAGAAGCTTTCACCGTCCAACCCAAAACAGCCCCCCTGCCCCAGAAACACCAAAAGGCAGGACATGGGGACAATAACAGAGATACATGCTGAGGGGGAAAGATGCAACACTCAAGCCTTCTGATAAATATTCCCGTCAGGAGGGAGTGTGTCAGCAGGGCTGAGTTTCAGAGACATTAGCCTGATGTGTGGAGCTCCCTGGGTGAATCGGGCTGGAGGGCGGGGTGGGGGAAGACCCCCGCAGCTATGCTGGCTCTTAATGGCAGAGATTTTAAAAAAAGAAATTGTTTCTGCTACTTTATAAACTTATCAGGAACCTGCTGCTACTGGCAGTGGTGTGAACAGGTCTAATGGGCCGTTTAATTACACCATCCGCCAGCGTCTTCCAGACACCGGGGACCGGGATGCTGCCTCAGGGGCTGCTTCATCCACATCCCACACCTACCCCACCCGCCTGCCCACCCACCAAATGAGGGAATGGAACCCGGGAAAATGCAGAGAATTTCAGGGGCAAATTGGATCCGCATCAGTCATCCTGTCACACTGAGGGACGAAACCCCAAATCTGGTAATTAAGTATCCGCCACGTTTCCTCACCCTAAAATCATCACCAGTAATAAAATCCACTGCTTTTCTTTTACTCACCAGCCTGCTAGGGATTAGCGGCTGGATGATGGATGGATGGATGGATGGATGTTTTTATTTTAATCCAACAAGAAATTTAGATGTAGACACACACGCTGCATGAAATATATTAAAATATGCAGCATATAAATAAATATATAAACACTGCCTGTGTGCATTCTCAATTTAAAAAGCAGAAGCAATTTTGGACAAGGTCATGATTTTGACAAATAAGTTCCATTTGTAAGCTTTACCTTTCCTTTTAAACTTAAAGTAAGCATATCGCCTGTCAGCTAAAGCTCTTAGTAGCATAGTTTATATATTTAAAATCCCTGTACGTGGAAAAAAAAAATCACTCAGCCTACACTGCTCCTGCCACACAAAGAGACACAACAGGCTAAAAAAAAAAACAGGCCTTCATCGAGCTGACATCTCACACGCTGTTCTCCAGAAAGCACGCTGCAGAAAAGCCCTTTGAAGATGTGTGCAAACAGAGACAGGCAGGCGACAGGACGGGCACGAGGCGCTATCCAATCAAGCGCCGCCGGCAGCAGGGAGACGGCCTGCACATCACGCCACTCCTGAGCTGTTCGGCCACGCATTTCTGTTGGAGCTCCTCAGAAGGCAGGGCACCCCACCCGTCAGACAGCCAGACCAACACGGTAACCCTCAGACGCTTGCAGAACACTTCACGGATGGAATCCGAGAGTTTCCATGGCGATACAAGAAGCGAAAACCAATTGCCTCACTTCAAAGGCTCGGGGACTTAAAAGCCACGCTGCAAAGTGCACCTTATCGCTGCTCCTGATGGCAAAGCGCTTTACTGAGCATTACTCCCGTGAGGGGGCTCGTTTTCAGAAACATTCCGCTCCCCCGAGAAACCTCTGCTCTCTCGCCCCAGAGATGGAGGCCACACATGTGCCTGTTTACAAACCCCGAGTGCTGAGCCCCAGGGCACGGCCCTCTGAGAGAAGAACATATTACCGTGCTGCTTATCTGAGGCTTTTACCCAAAGCCATGTAGAATTTCACTCATTTTCAGGGGCGCATTATTTGATCTGAATAATTCCGGGTAGGAACCTCACTTAAAGGTGCTGCAGGGTGCCTTTTCAGGGAACTTTACGGTTTAAGAAGAGCGGGCACCCGGGGACTCTGCCAACTCCCCAGTTTGCATTTTTTAGAAGGTCTGCCTATCGAAGGGGCTACTTTGGGACGGAGGTACACGGGAAGGTTCCAGACACTGGAAAGGCACAGGCTTCTCAAAAGAAGTGGAAATGGGTTGTGCGCCAGGCGGGTCCTTCATCAGAGGGCGGAAAATAGCTTATAGCTAGAATGTTGAAATGCGAATAGTCACAATCAGCAGAAACGCTTCCCCCAGCTGGACAGGAATTTTACCTGTTATTAGTTGGAAGCAGAGGGGGTGGGAAGATGGGGGCAAGGGGGCTCTGAAGCTCCACAGCATCTCCATGGGTGATAAAAGCTAGTCAGATACTACTTCTGTTTATTTTCAAGTGGGTAGGATCGGCCCATTCTTGGCCTGGGGGGTGATGAAAACAGACATGATGCCTGCCCTGTCTTCACCAGAGCAGCTCTGGGATGCAGTGTGCTTCGTTAATACAGTTAAAAACATCTCCCATTGCTTCACGCTCCGCTCTGTGTTTGCTTTGACTGCGTCCATCCATTTCGATGTTTTCCCGTGGTGCAAGGAGGTTCAAACTGCTTCTGTCTCCCCACTGCGCTCTTAAAGGCACGCACCCGAGATGAAACAGCGCCGAGCTCTATTACCTCCCGGTCACATCTGAAAGCTTCTATATTTAACTCCCGCCCCTCCCCACACACACTTCTATTGTTGTGCTAAATCCTCTTACGCTGAGCTCGACTTAGCATTTCGGGGGGAAAAAATGTCAGTTCAATATGCGGAAAGAATAGGGGGGGGGGGTGATCAAGGCTGTCCCATCTGCCCCATACCCTGCTGTGCCTAGCAGTGGTATTTACCACCACTCAAACCACATGTTTGCATGGGGCCCCCTGTTGGTCATGAACAGTCACTACAGTGGTGTAGCAGAGTCCCTGAAGTGACTTTTTCAGTGAAGCCCCAGTAACAAAAAACTCACTGCCTGTGGTTCCATTTTTTGTACATATTTGAATCCAGTACAGTTACTTCAATGTAAAACAGTTCTTTTTGTTTCATTTTTATTTTTGTTTTCTTTAAAAAAAAAAATACATTTAGTTAGTCATCCGGATCCTGGTAATCAAATCATTGAGAAAATTACTTTAATGAGTACCAGAATTAGATGATGAGGACCAACACTACCCCCCCCCCCCCCACCAACCCAGGCCTGGTAAGAGAAGAGGATGAAAAGGGGTCAAACCAGAGAGAAAACGGAACAACTGGACCAAAACATAACTCAATTTCCACTTTAATAACTAGCTGAAATAGATAACAAAAAAGCACCTTTTTCATGAAGAGAGGAGCCACTGAATCAATACTCATATAAAAACCTGGTTGGCGTCCCCTAGATATAAATACGAGCCATATTTCACCCCCTGCTCTCGCCTTGGGCGTCCCAGGTCTGATAAACGGGGATTGAAGACATCAGAGTCTCATTTTTAACGCCCTTGTAGCAAGCAAAGGGCAGTTGGGCTGGACGTGGGGCTGGGCGGAGGCCAAAGGTAGAGGGCAGGGGGTGTGGTGGTGGCGGGGCCGGGGGACGAGATTGTGCCATTCCCCAACTCCCCCGATACCCTTTCCTGCACAAACGGCTCCGTCTCACCCCATTAACACGATGGTTGTTCTCACCATCGGCTCCAGCTGCTTTCGGG
Organism: Stomatorhinus ivindoensis; assembly: GCA_019775895.2. Taxonomy (NCBI): domain Eukaryota; kingdom Metazoa; phylum Chordata; class Actinopteri; order Osteoglossiformes; family Mormyridae; genus Stomatorhinus; species Stomatorhinus ivindoensis. The sequence continues at coordinate 890,097 of JABFEB020000111.1, forward strand.
GGCTGAACACAAACCCCGGAGGCGCAAAGGGGCGCTCCCCCCCCCCCACCCCCCAGGACCGCCGTCTGTGTAAGCGGGTTGGAAGCTCAGAGCAGCTAATCCAGAGGAGCGTCCAGCGATCCTGCCTTCCTCCCTGCCAGCCTGCTCCATCCTCTGCTGTGGTGGGGGGGGGGAGTAGGAGAGACGGGTAGACGCACGGGGGCTCGAAAGACAGACACACAGCGAGACTCCAATTACATGCAGAGATCCCGCCTCCGCGTCATACCATCAGGCAGGCTGCACGTCAACCTGCCTCAGAAGTCACAAGTTAAATCGTTTCTTTTTTTTCTAATCCAAATTTCCAACTTGCTAATTATCTGCTAATTATCTCGTTGATTAAGGAGCACGCGGCCCTGTCCTGCAAGTGACAAGGCTGTTGATGAGGATTAATTGGCCCACCTCTCCTGGCACCGGCAAGAAACAGGTTCATTACTGGCCCGATTGGGTCTCCGGGCCAGCGAGACAGGCAAGCTCACCCATGGCCACCTGGACTGGGAGCACCTGGGCGTGATCTGACTCAGAACCACTTTCCAGTACATGGGCCTTGCAGTTCCACTAAAGGTGGATTCTAGCCCAGCACAGTGCTGATTACACCCTGCAGAAGCTTCATCTCTGACACGGATGTCCCCTTTCATCGACCAGTCAGGCGTGACGGGGTCGTATGTGTTATTTCAATGTATTATTCAGGATCTTCCTCTTCTCTCGAAATATCGCCGTTCTACCTGCCGATGCATAAGAAGGGAAAAGGCGTGATGTCGGGCCGGGAATCTCAGCTTTGAAGAGTCTCGGGTGGTGGAGGGGGTGCAGCTGGCAGAAGGTGGTACGAAGACATGACCGGGACCCTCTGATCTGTGGCCAGAGAAGCTTCACAGATATCAGCTCCTCCATCTATGTGGGAATGGTTGAGGGGACTGAGAAGGCCAATCGGGAGTGCTCACCTGGGATATGCAGATACGATGGCTATTCCGATAGGAGGGTGGGCAGTAAGTGGGGGGGGGGGGGGGGG
>JABFEB020000111.1:916055-935589 GCA_019775895.2 Stomatorhinus ivindoensis
GAGTAAGGAGGGCTGCCCCCCCCCGCCCCGCCCTGGGAACACTCCGGCGTCTCGATGCTCGGACCGTCTCCGGACTCCGGAAACACGCTACGGTCCTGGTGAATTTGCTGCCACCCCGGAGTTCAGGAAACCACACCAACTGCAACTGTCCCTCAATGCCTCGCGGTTCTGGCATCCGCCTCTGACAGAAGGTCTACAAAACGACCGCAGGTGCACCGGAGGCGGGACGATTCAGCTGGAACCGTCAGGCCAGCTGTTCCTGATCCCGGCCCTGGTGACCTCCCGTGACCCCATCTGCTCCGGCGTGTGCGCTGCTTGTCACTCAGACTGACCTCATCTTCAAAGAGGCGACCAGCATGCTCACCAGCCTGAGCAGCCACACCAGGCAGGCACACACACCACAACGCCTTTCTTCTCTCTATAAGCGGTTGCCGTGTGACAGCTATTGATTTAGAACCATTACACACAATTTTTCTACTGTGAATCATATAGGCGTTCCAGATTTTGATATCGGTGAGTGACGGCCACCATTAGTCAGAATAGCGCACAGACTTCACTGGGCTGACACAACGTTAAACGAAAAAGTCCCCCCCCCGCCCCCCCCAACAGTGTTTCTCAGAATGACTGCTGGCAGACAGTCCGTCTTATTTCATCAAAACTGTCATGTTATTTCCCCAGGCAAACTGGCCTGTTAGCTGGCACTTTATTTTTATTCATAAGCGAACTTAGCGAGTCAGTCTCCTTATCATTTCCTATTAAGTAACACATTCCTGGGCAAATTGAGCTGATGCCACTGTGCTGCACTAATAGCGCTGCGACAGCAGTGGTGTCAACGGCCTCACTCAATATGCTATAACGATAAGACGTATTATAAGCATATATGCATATATATTTCAGACCTATGCAATGGCGGGGCGGGCCACTGTCAGTCCCAGGAGGATAAATCATTAAACTACACGCCTCCTCCTTAATTTCCTTCAAGCTGATGCTCGTGCCCACGAGTCATTCACATGCATGTGCATTCCTTATTTTTCCTGCCCGGAAATAAAAACATTTGAGACATCCCTGGTCGCCAGAGCTTCCCCCAAGCCACCTGTGATGCCTGGAGTCAAGCCGGCTATCAAGCAACATACATCCAAACACCCCCCAGTCATTTAAATGCCCCTGAGTGCAAACATTGCATATCATTAAGTATTCTCCAGTATTTTTCAAACATTTTTCCTATGTCTATTTTTCTAATTTTAATTTGGGAGACAAATTAGAACTTGACTGTAGCAAACCAAATTCTAAACTAACAAGTAAGCAAGCACACGCCAAAATAATTGCCAAATAGTATATTTACAAAAATCAATGATAGACGATGAACTTGCATAACAAAAACACTGTATCAGGAGTTTCCATGCTACTGCTGGAGATAATTATGGACTATGGTGTTACACATTGTTTTTATGCATTTGGGAACAGCAACACCCAAAACTATTGACAATTACTGCCAAAAAAAGCAAAATATGACCACCCTGATGAGTTTTCGCCATGCAGCATGGCGGTAGGGCATCACAGCATATTTTCTGTGTCTTCTTGCCCTGCAATCACATTGGCTGAGCTGCGCAGTATCTGTTGGATCTGTAGGTCAATCATTACTTTTACAAACGTGAGCAACAATAGAGCACTAATCGTCTGTTCCATTTGGACTCGGAAGGTGGAATTTCTGAGTTCCTACACTGTCAGAAAAATGGGTCGCAAATTGTACCTCTGCTTGTCACTGGAGCTGTACCCTCAATGGTCTGCCAGTTGTTCCCTTAGCTGCATGTTAACGTACCTTTTAAGGTACAGCAATGAACTATGAGGAATTTTTTTTGTACCACTGCAGGTACATTAATGTTGTTTTTACCTTGGGGAATCCATTTCTGTACCTTATAAGGTACAGACATGTAATGGTAAAGCCCCAGTGACAGGCGAAGATACAAAGTTGTACCTTTTTCCCAAGAGTTTAGTCAGAAATTTCAACTGCAACACCCCCTAAAGTTGGGGTTCACACTCAGATAGTAGGGAACCTCTACAATCTCAAACAGAATTCAAGATGATTGCATCAACAGAAATGTTGTATATTAGTTATATACTGTTTATTAGCACTTATGTATTATTTGTCTCATTAAATCATTGTACTGTATTGTTCAACTGCTATCTGTGGACTTGTTGCTACAGTGTTTGTAAGCACAAAACACCACATAATGCATTGTTATCAATGGATATTGCTAACAATGGCTAACAATGTAGCTGGCTAGGACTGGTATTGCCAAATCGCTTTCCAACTTATGGTACTGAAAGATGGTTAACTTAGGTGTGGCGTCATTCCCAGCTGCAACGTCCAACCTCTGAGAAATAGAACGCAGCATGTGAAAAGCACACGTGACGTCATGCACAGATTGCTGTTGCTCGACATTGAGAACACAGGTTGATAAAGTTGCGAGTAGGGCTGTCACGATTACTTGATTAAATGCAATTACTCGATTATTAAAAAGCACTGATTAAATTTTCCTTCTCAATTATTTGGCAATGTGGCGGAAGGAAGATGGTGCATAGTGGATAAGGGGTACAAAATAAAGAGAGAAAGCATCAATTCTGTGGAAGCACTTGACATTAAAAGTGAATGAAAATGCAGTCATCTGTCAGTATTGCACCGCAGGACTTAAATATCACCACAGCAGGAACGCAATGCAAATACACCTTAAAAGACATCTGACAGGAAGTCTGGCTTGATGGATCTACCCAATAATGTGAGATTTACCATACATATGTGCCATTTGGCCTCTCAGAGTAACCAAGCCTGACTGTTATCATATGGTGACAAATTATTTTTCTTAATTTACTTTCTATGACTCCTGTACATCAACATAATTTCTGGCAAAATATGGGTTAGCCCTGTCGCCTAACTGCATCTTCTTACATAATATGGTATATTCAATAATAATAAAAATCATTAGGTTAACATATTTTGTGTTTTAGGGCTGAATGATGTCGGCAAAAGCTCACGTTGCTATATTTTAAGTTTTTGCAATACATAGGAGTTTAAAATTAACTATACAGCCAAATATAACTAATCTGCCAACAGTCCGTCAATATTGTCTCTATGGAATACAAAATATTTCCACAGAGTGGAAGACGAATATCTTTTTGTGACCGGTGGCCTGCCCTACCAAGCTGGGTTACTGGCTTATCGGGGTAACCCGCTTCGTAGTACGGGCTACAGTTCTTGTTCGCTTCACTCATCTTTGTTTAATTTCTCCCAAACGCACCACACTGTCTATGGGTGTGTTCAACAGTAAGGATGAAAATTATTACGTTTGTCTTGGAGTATGCATACAGAGCTTATGCAAAAACGGTGAACTTTAGTCATTTTTTACATGTAATAGATCATTAAAGGAACTGTCATTAAAATTGCTGAGCTTGCTAAGTTTGGTTTCCAAGACTATAAGTAAAAATATTTTAATACAAAGTATTGATGGTTCGAACGCAGCATACATCGCGGTTCTTGCAATGTGAGAAATGCATGTGCATGAAATACCATGCTATTAACATCGCAAATCGTGCAAACCTGGCGGTACAGTGACGCACTGGCTAGCGCTGTCGCCGCACATCGCCCCTCTGTGTGTGTGTAGTTTCCATGTTCACTCTGCCTATGCGTCTTTTCGCCGATTCCCTTATACTGTTAAAGAACATCAAACTTAAGTGAACTAGAGTGCCTAAAAAACTGACCGCATGTGTGACAGAGTGTGCACCCTGCAATGGTTGCTTGGTTCCTGCCTCACACTAACCGTATTATATTAATATTACATTTTATATAAACTATAACTCGATAAATCGTCAGATTAAAATATAATCAATTATTGATATAATCGATAGTAACAGCCCTATAGTTGTGTGCGGTCGCCAAATGTGTCGCTGGATAAGATTTTTAGTTCATAAAAAAGGCTAAAAGGTCGCTAAATTGGTAACACTGCTTCCCTCAAGTTACACTACAAAAACAGGATTTCAAGAAAGTAGTCTCGACGTTGCACACTGCTGCACTGCAATCACAAGACGGCCTGTAAGCGTCTCCTGACCCTTAAGACGGGACCCCCTGCTGTCGGGTGGGAGAAGCATTAAACAGTCAGCACCTGTGAGTCTCTAATACAGAGGTCACCATACGAGTGTCTGGGCTACAGCCAATTAGGAAACAAATATAAAAAAATATGATCTTTTTTTATTACCAGAACAGTCATACGTTTCTTTTCACATTTCCCTCTAAGTAATCAAGCTACATACGCAGGAAGAAAACTCCTTTTACTCAAGGGCAACGAGGTAGTAAATACCTGCAGCTTTCGCTTTATTCATTGCGGTCTTTGTAGCGATTTTGCACACAGTCGCAGTGATTAATCTTGGTTTATTATTGATATTAGGTGTCAAGGTTCATTCTAACACGCCAACTATAACGCAGTAGCTTTACCAATGTCAAAAGTTGTTCGTCCATTAAAGTGGCACGGGGCACGTGATAACTCACATACCTATCATGTATTCAAAATACAGCACCTAAGCTACTACGTCTAATTGATCACATACCTATCATGTTGACGATTTCGGGGTATAGATTCTTGTACCGTCATGAGGATTTTTGCCTCTTCTGTCCCTCTTTAGGCTGTGATCATAATAACAAACCTAACACGCCGTATTCTTCGGGAACCGCGATGGTCTCTGGGAAATGAAGTTCGGTGGCTGTCAATTTCGGAATACTAGCATAATCATTCTGCACATTAGATTGTGGCTATTCTTATGTACTTGTGTAACGCGGAACAACAATAATTTGCTATTTTGCGTTAAAAACAGGCACAAAAGGATAGTTTATCTAAGATGGATAGAAACATTTTCTTTACGTCATGCCGGAAGTAGACGCTTTCGAATCCGCTATTGTGTTTAGGAGGATCTAGGGGCATGCTTTAATGTTTTGATTGAATACATATTGTTGATTCCTGACGTATTGAATGTACCGCTAATATAAACAAACTTGTGCACTGCAAGTCCGAATCGGTTAAAGAAAATAAAAATAAATCGGTCATAGCTAATCAATAGAGACAATTGTGTAAAACCAGAAGGAATCTTTGGGAACAGCGATTGAACCACGGGACAAATGATGACGAGTACAACTGCAAATAGAGTAAGACATTATTTCCCCTATATATAACATTTCATATATGTTAGATTTGATTTTGTATATATAGTTTTTTCATTCGAATAGAAAAATCGCCCTCAATCATTACAACTTGCAAGCTAGCGCAATTCATTTCTATTTTAGGCAAGGTTAATAATATTTTGAGGGTAGACTTAAATGTGCGTTAGTTATTTGTATGTTACTAAAAGGCTTCATTTGCAAATAAACATTTCTGGCCGCACTACCCACCTCCATTCTTTATAGTGGCAGCGTTCTTGTCTAATAGTAACCCGTATCACTGTGACATTCTTCTGCTCCTGGCTTCTTACCTGTATGACATAACGACCCTCGTGCACCATTTACACCTGTGTTTGCTCGCAACGTTTATTTCAAAAAAGATGGCGGCGATACAATCACATTTTAAGAATAATAGATGAATGAGGGTATTGGTATGTAATTAATTTTCATAAGTTATCAGCCGTAACGTATATAGCCTACTACAACGGCCTATGCCTAGAAAATCGATTTTATTTATGAAAATTGCAAACTCATTAATCAGAAAAAGATTTGTAACTCTGGACGTATACTGAAGTCTGTCAACTCTAACTGTAGGTAATTTATATTTATCAGCATTACAGAAGCAGTCAAGTGCATTTTAATGTCAGCTTTACTGTAATATTTTTTATATTTTTCAATAAAAAGGAATAATACAATTCTACAAAAAGGCGAAGCCCTTGACAAAGTAGGATAAACGGTGCAATTCAGGCTCCACAGACTTCAGGAAAACCTAATTTAACCTGATCAGTTCTGTGGATATGAATACAGTGGCACCTCATTTCTCGAACCCATTAGAACTCGAATTTCTTAAAAGTTGAATCAACCAGTTCGAAAAAAAAATCACCTAGAGCTCGATCTGAATCTCAGAAGTCAAACCGTGAACGCCGACCTAAGATAACTTGTAGGCATGGGGAAATGAGTCACACAGCACGTCTCTCAGTGGAAACAAAGGGTAAAGCTTCAGTTTCAGCCTCGCATTAGCTTTGATAGCACCGTGCATTTAGACAGTAAAAATACATTTAGACAATGATAGACAGTAACAGTAATTATCTTTCTATAATAAAATGCATTTAAAAATAAAGATCTTATTCATTATTTTAATATTAATAATAAACCATTAATACGTTTAATTATAATAATATAGTCGTGTCGAGTGGGGACGGAACAGAGACAAATGCGCAGACGTCAGGGTATCGGGGAATACGGGGTTTAATTACAGGTAAGGCAGGCAAAACGCAGACGGACAATACAATGACCGGACTGGGGAAACAAACTGAAATGTGGACGAAATACAGAGGACTAATGAAAAGAACCAGAAACAGCTGATCACATGGGGATTCCACACGGGGTTAACGAGGGGGCAGGGCACAACGGAAGGAACAGACGATCGGGGCAGGACACATCGTTTGGATACACTTATTTTCTTACTTTACAAATCACTGTTTTGATACATGTGCTTATATGTGTTTAGTACAATATATTAGATGTTGTATTCGGTTCATTTTATGTTTAAATGCTAAAAACATATTTAAGTGTCATTTTTGTGACCGGGAACCAATTAATTGGTTTTCCATTATTTATTATGAGGAAAATTCGATCATAACTCAAACTTTTTAGGATTCGATCCGGGTGTTCTGAACGGATTAAATTCGACATCTGAGGTAGGCCTACCACTGTTCATCCAAGGGAACCAAATATTCTGAGATGTTCCATCTGGTAGCCTAATTTTTTTGTCTGGAATAAATTAATATTCACATTCATAATTTCTGCCACTGTAATATTTGATTCATTTCTCATTAAACCACCTCGCAGTCACATTATTTGAAATGACAAATTGAATGAGATTGCAACACCCATGAACCATATTGGTAATATACTGACATATACATACCGCACATGTTAAATTGGAGTTGCAAAGTAAAACTGAAATAACATTTAACAGTGCAACGCCTGCATAATAGGAGTAAGGATTGAACCCAAATAGAAAGTTTTATTTTCTGTTGTAGTGTAATCTCAGACATTTTGTGTAGAATTTCCTTCACGCTAGGGCAGAAAGTCATGACTACACGCTGTGCTGACAGTACCAGGTAAAAGCTTTTTATTAACTTAAAATGAAGAGTTGTACAAACCCTGGCTGACACACACTTTCGGAAAAATAAAATTTGACGTCTTCGTTTAATGACGTCATCTACAAGAGGTATCTCGTAACCGTAGCTGTATAAAGTAGCAAGGTTCTCCCAGGGACTCCGGAGTGACGCGGCAAGCAGACACCTCTAATTTTCCCATGGGCTAGCCTCCTTCTTCCTTAATAATCCGTCTTTTTAAAACCCATCAACAACTGACAGTTTTTCCGTAGCTATCTACCACACCTTCCAAATACCACTGTCTTTTCTATATGTTAACTATTTTGCGTTGCAATGCCCAGTTAAAAGAAATATTGTGCCTTTTTCTTTTTGTAGCACACGTGTATATGCTTACAGTATATGTAGGGTGGAGTTAAATCTTTCAGAAATGTGACTATACTGAAAAAGCGTTTAAAAGATGCATGAATAATTTTTATTGTTATTGTGAAATTAGCTGCTCTGTGCTAGTTCACGTATCTGTCAGAGTCTAAATTTTGTTAATATGCTTCTAGTGTTAATGTAGAGCACGCAGGAACCGGACCTCATCCCGACCTATACTTGATACACATTTGAAAATGCACTGCAGCCTTCTCCCTTGTGAGGCAGTGCGGTGTGGCACTGTTTGTGCACTTATTAAACGTGCAGACCTGCTAAAACCTGGGGACCGGTAAATGATGTAAACTTCATTAATATTCAAATTGAAAATGCATCAATGTAATGTTTTCTGCATCTCTTCAAATGTGATGTGGCACATTACAGGCAAGCTTGCACGGTGAAGTGATTGACTAAACACGATTCAATTTGCATATTAATGAGCAAGATGACAGATTATAATATTTGGCCTTTCTTTTCCCCTTTGCCTTTAGGGAGCAACTATACTTTCAGACATTTATTTTGAAGAGTGGATAATGGTTTTGAAAAAAAATTGAACAGATAACCTATAGAACAAAGAAACTTAATTTAATCTTATAATTATCAACTCTTGAGTGACTTTTTTTCTTGCCATCTAATGGGAATAGAAGCTGTATGTGTGTCCTGCACTTGTGCTGAGGGTGCTTGTGAGGGTGCTTGTGAGGGTGCTTGTGAGGGCTTGTGAGTGATTGTGAGTGATTGGATTTCTTTAAAGTGCACGAGACCACAGGTCCTGGCACGCACACTTCTGAAGTGTCAGTCTGACTGCAAAGTGCTCCTTTTGTCACGCTTGTGTCACCACAGCTTCTCCGCTTGCGGGCTCCTCTCCACCCTGCTGTCAGCCTTGCTCAGTTTTGATGGCTGCGGTACAGACTCTTTGATGCAACAAAGCTCTTGTGAAAATATGGTAGAGTTCCCCTTTTAATTTCAATTTGTTTAGCCCACGCCAACTGGAGTTGCCTTTTTGAGTAAAATTTAGTTATTACTTTAGGAATCTTGCTTGTGTTTTAAACAACCCCCCCCATCCAAACATTAGAAAATGTTATTGCTCTTAGGCGACAGTAAAAGGTATGGCATTTAAAATTTTACATTTCCTCCCTATGATTTTGTACGCTTTCAATTAATATGAAATTATGTGGGTAGACTTGGTTGTTGGACCGGGCCTAATAGGAAGACTATCCTGTTACTTCCTGCTAAGGCTTCACACGCTTAGCAGGGGGTCCACTTAGCTGGAAGTTTCTCTGAAGTTAATCTTGCCATACTTCCGTTGACTCACTTCATAGTGCTCCATGACTCCTGTATGTTTTTTAAAAAAAAGCTTCCTTTGGGAAAGGAAATGTCGTCAGCTGAGAACAGAGGTGCAAGAAGTGAGATGAGAGCTCATGATGGCTGGGGGCGTATCAGGCTGGATGCTAGAGAAATGGGAAGATGAAAGTTGACAGGTAGAGGAGAAAAGTGTGTATGAATAGGTCAAGCGGCTGGGCCATAGGACCCAGGTGACGCTTGAACTGCCGATCTGAGGAGATCTGTTTCTAGCTGCTGAGGTCTGGCCTGGCAGCCACTGGAAGTGGTGCTCTCTGGACTGTCAGGCTGGTCAGGAGATGGTATAATGTAGTGCTTTTCCACTGACACCAGGAACCGAGCCGTACCCAAGCCGTACCCAGAAGAGACGGTTTTCCATTGTAAATTAAGCAAACCATACCTGAGCCGTACCCACACTGACATGGCACTGCTTACTAGCATGACCAAACAGAGCTGCTTGCGTCACCAATCTCCGACTGATCAAAATCTAGGGAGATAACAATGATTCTCTAAATACATAAATATATAGATAAAGTTAAAGAAAGAAAAAAAATCAGATGGTGATCCTCGCAGGTTTGCTAGGGGGAATCTCCACATAATAAATCATGAAGTACATCATGTGAATAGTACAGCATCCCTATAGCTCTCCAAACCTGAATGCCTTTACTGAGCTGACCCTCCTGCAGTGGAAAACCAAAGTGGGCTGGAACTGCACTGTAAATACTCTCTCTTCGCTGTACAGTTGGGTGACTGAATGCCAGTGCAAAAGTCCCAGTGTTGAGGGGCCTCTGCTTGTTTAGCATGACCTATATTCTCCAGTCCAAGCCCTACCCAAATGCCGAGCTGCAGGGCACACTGGGTAGGATGTCAGTCCATTTAAACACGTGGCGGGGAGGCGGGAGTGCTGACTGCAGGGGGAGAACATGCAAACCGCACATGCAGAGCCAGGGGTGACAGTTGGAGGCGCAGTGCTACCCACTGAATCCCCACACCATGCCAGTGGCTGCACATTAGTTAAATACAGGTGTGTGCGCTGGAAGGGTGTGGCGGTTAGCAGAATGCCATGTGTTATTTATTAACCGCTCCGGGAATATCGATCCGATGTGCTTGGCCGGCTTCCTCCCAGTGTTGATGACGAGGCAGACCCATAGTGCATCCGCCTTTTCTCATTGTCACCTTCCTGTCCGGCGTAGGAAATGAAAGTGGAGCCAGATTTCGGGAGCATCTCACCGGCGGAGGAGCTGCTCCTGCTGAGAACGCGAGTTCGGGAGCTGGAGAGGGAGAAGGCCCAGGTGGATGCGGAGAATCGACGGCTGAAAGACCTGTTGGTGAACGGTGAGGACCACTGGTGACCTCCCCCCCTCTCCCCGCCCCCACTAGCTCTACTTCTTGTTAGCTGTCTGTGAGATGCTCTTGTTCATTGAGCTACCGGTCTTGGTTTTACCTCTCTAGAGATTCCATCTCTCCTGTCTGCCATGAGGCAGAATGTTGGTGTTGGGGGCAGAGAGAGTGACCCTGAAGTATTCCAGGGGCTCTCGCCCTGTGCAGAACGGCTGGATTGTGCCGGGTTCCCCCAGTCGATGCCAGCCGACGCCGGATTTGGACAGGCCGAGGACGTGGACGGCTTTATGCAAACTGTCTCAGACGCCCAGGTGGCATTGGCCAATGGTGTTTTCCCTGCAAGCATTGAGGACGGCGGGCCGCACTGTGCCCTCCCTGTAGACGACAGTCCCACGTGTCCCAGCCCGGCCTGTAGCTCGCCTGACTTCGGCCCAATCAGAGACTGCACGGAGATGGAGCATGTGCACACGTCGGGGCACGTTAGCAGCCATGTAAGCCCATCGTTGCACCTCCACTGACAAGGAAGGAGAGAAGCAGAGCCGCTTGTTTACCCACTCTCAGCACTGGCTGTTGTCACTTAACCTCAGTCTGTCTGGTCTGTCTCTGTGTGTCAGTCGTCTGAGGACTTCCATTCGGAGGTGTTGGCGTGTGTGGGTGTCGGGCTGATCTCCCGAAGGTGTCACTCCCTGCTCTCTCTATTCACACCGCCCATGCTCTCTTTAAGCAACATCATGCCTCTCACTCTCTCTCCCTCTCTTCTCACGTCCGGTCGGCGGTTCCCCAGGCACTCCCGGTTGAGGTGTATCCAGGCTCCGGAGTGTTCTGTGAGGCGCAGGCCTGGAGCTCCGCCATCCAGGCCCAGTCTCCCACGGCCATGGTGCGGATGCTGCTGCTGGGCGTCTTTGACACAGACACCCTATTGCACAGCAACCTGAGAGGAGGGCGGAGCCGGAGGCCCATGTTCCCTAACCACCGGGTGGGCCTGGATCCCCACAAGCTGGAAGCGATTTACAGTAAACCCTTATTCCTGTATCTGTGGGTTATTTGTGTTCCTGAGCACATGATCAGTACTATCAGGCATCAAAGAGATTAGCCATCATGCTCAGACTGCACTGAAAATGCATGCATCCTATTTTAGTTGATGCTAAGCAGGTATTTATTCATGTACAGTTTATAGTTTTAAGGTACACTTTAAAGCTTTCGTAAGATTCTTCTCATTTGTGTGGTGTAATGCATGCACTGCCATTTATTCCAGGATGAATGATAATGGACAGGACCAGAATGAATGTTGAGGAGGTGAATACCCCGGTAGGGGCAGTAGCTCAACAATAATTCATTCACATTCATCCTCATTTCCGTAAATGACAGCACTGGCAGCTTGGGGGGGATGTGGGGGGGGGGGGGCTAGAAAAAAAATTTTACCCACTCCCACTCACTGCGTGTCTCCTCCACCAACTGTTGTTGTGACGGTTCTTCCAGATGCCACCCTGGCGAGGTTCCCACTGGCACGGAAGGGGCAGATAGGCACCGGGATCAACTCCAAGCTGTCGGAGATGAGATTCCGATCCAGGAGAGCCAATCAGGAGAGGAGATATTTGTGAGCGCTTAAGTGTAGTGGAGCATGAGTAGAGCCCACCATAAGGTTATAGCGTTCTACAGAGACAGTGCATGCAGGCTCCTTGGCTGATCTCTGCCCATTTGGAGGGCTATAGGAAGGAGGAAGTGGGCCGGAGGTTGGTGCAGTCTCAGCCAATCGGTGGGCGAGCTGAAGAGAAAAGCATCTCTGAGGACCGAGTGTGTCCCTCCCACCTGAATCTGCAGCCCTCTGGCCAGTAGGCTACAAGGAGGTGTTTTCCAGCTCGTCATTTCCGGAAGCGTCTGCTTATTCTGTCTCCCCATGAAGCCTGCTGTCCAGACAGGTGGCAGAGAAGGAAATAGAGCTTCTCCTTTTGCCTCTGTAGCTCAAGAATCCTGGATGGGGGCCAGATGATTTTTCTTCATCGATTTGCGTGCTCTGTGGCGCGGCCCACTGAGAGGTTCATCTGGCAGCTCTGTCGCCGGCCCTGAGTCTCCTTCACCCATGGCGAGCAGTGGGCATCAATCCTGCCCCACAAGTGTCATCGCCGTCCCAACCTAATGGGTCTCCCGGCACTCTAATGCCTCCAGGAGCAGCAAGGGGAGATTAATTCATCTTCATACTCTTAAACAGCCTAAGGTCTCTCTCGCGCTGAATGTGAATGGAGTATCCCTGGGAGCAGAGGGAGGGGGCTGATGTTGTGGTGATGTAACAGCCACAAGGGGGCTGCATTTCCTTACAACCCCCCCCCTCCCCCAACACTCCACCCCACCCAATTGTGTAACTGCAGTCGCAAACACAAAGACTTGTGCCGGACAATGTGTTCCTGACAGACCCGGGAACAGAGAGACGGGTCTTGGTCTGAATGTAAAATCGGCCCCTGCTGGCCTGGCCAATCATGTTGCAGAATGAATGCAGGTGACTATGTGCCTCTCTAAGAGTCCTACGCTTTTAAGATTCTCGGTGCTGATTGCTTTGTATGAAGACCCAGAAAACAAGAAGAGCAGGAGTTCACAGCCAAATTGTCTGCTATCTGGCTTTTTTTGTGTCTTTCTGTTTATGAGAATTCTAAACCCTCTATCCGTCCACACTAGTTGGTCTGCTGTTGAACATTAATTAATCGTGCCAAGTTTTACACATCATAGAGCAACTGCTTACAGTGTTCCCTGACATGTACCCTACACAAAATATATCAGAAAATGTCAAGAAACCCCAAAAGCTTTTAATTGCAAAACTGTCTGAATTTTTGACGTGTATGCATTTGTGTTGACCTTCAGTTTGAGCAATTTCTCGGTTGATCAAATTACAAACGACCAACCCAGAAGCCGACCCACTGGGAAAGTATAATGGGATTAACATTCTTTGGCAGCTATCGCCAGTAATAACACCAGTATTGTAATACTGTATTGTGTGACTTCAGCCGTTTTTTTTCCCCTATTCATTGTTAAAGGACATATTTCTAGTGACACCAAAATGTATTCAGCTTAAAAGTTTAAAAGAACCAAACTTCTAACAGTGGTTTTCAATGTGCTCTTCAGCATTGAAGTTCACCATTTATGAAATGCCCTGGAACTTTCTATCTTGCCAAAATGTTATTTAGTAGATTAGCGTCTGGTATATCTTTAATATGACTGTCAGTGTGAAGGCTGACTGATTTTTTTTTTTTTTGGAGGGTTGATGCAATAAGGTGTTTGGAGCCAAGCCAGACAGACGAGAAAAATGTCCTTAAATGATCTCCAAATGCTCCCGGAGAGCTCTTTTATGTGCCTAAGTGATTTTGAAATCAGAGTTCCCTGTCTTGGGTCCGCGGGCGTGATTCCAGTTGTCCCTCTGCAGGCAACACCAAAGGCAGCTAACACACTGTAACCCGAGGACCCTGTTTCCTGAGGGCTGGCCTTATCCTGGCCCAGAAGAGCTGGATCACCTCTCCCACACTACGGTGCGTCAGATGCTATGAGTTTGCGTGCCTCCTTTTTGCCCTTGCATTAACCTTGTCATGTTTGAGTCTCAGATGGACTAACAAGAACATTTCTCCATGTGAACCTCTGGTACAGGAGTGACACAGATGATGACTCAGACTTCGGCAGCACAGCTTCATGGGACAGATTTCCTGACTCCGCAGCAAAGGAAGGGCAGAGATCCCGACATCTTCTGCAATGTTTATTTGATGCTTTTGTATAAAGTGCCCATTACGGCTTGTCAGTAGCGCTTTGAGTGTTACTGGTGCAGCTCGATGTAAAGACAGTGTCCTACGGCGGGGCTACCGACTGGGGGCTCACTGTATCCCGTGCCAGTTGATGTCCTGAAATGTCACATCACCTTGTTTCCCAGGGTCTGTCTGTCCCCGTTTGCTACTCCATGATTGCTGCGTGTTATACAATTATCCCTAAATGTACCAAACCTCTCGAGAGACCAGAAGCATGCGTGCGTTCGCTACGTTCGCTTCTGCTGAGGAACTGTCTTGTCTATTAATGCGGTCACTCGTGTGACGAGGCCAGCCGTCGAGCCCCCCCCACCATCCTGGGTAATGGATTCAGTGTGGATGTCCCCCCAGCTAGGAGATTTCACTGCTTGTAGTCCGGCTCCAGGAACAATCTTGCTTGGAGCCTCCATCTGCTCTCGTTGTCTGGGACATATGCCGTCGCACGTGGCCCCGGGGCTCCTGATTTATCACCAGGGAAGGCAGAGGCAGGCGCTGGCCTGCGTGATTTGTTTGGCTCCCGGACAGAGACGATTGGCAGCATAAGAGAGAGGAGTGTGCGGTAGGAGGTGGCGGTCTGAGAGCCAGGTCGCTTCACCCGGAGATTCGGCCCGCGCAAAGCCGGCAGGTCCGTAGCGAAAAACAAATGATGTTTGTCGATCTGGAGTTAAATCCAACTCTGAACTTGACTCGGGGGAGGAGGAGATGTGAAGAGGGGGAGACGGCCAGCCTCTTAATCCAGTCATCGGTGATGTATGAATTCAGGCCAATTTAATTTCCAAAATCAAGCCGAGCGAAAAGGCATTGAGGGCTTGAAAATAGGAGGAGGGAAGCCTGATGGATGCAGATCAATTCGCCTGTGGAACTGACCCTCTAGCTTGAGCCCAATTAATAATTAAATTTGTGTGTTTTATTTTTCTCCTGCTGTTTTTCCGGCACAAATGGCTACTGAGAAGGAAAATGGGGGGAAAACCGCTTGGATGCTGCTGTCTGGCCTTTTCATCGTGGAATCAATGGCACTTCTGATATTTTCATGTGTAGAACGAGACGCGTCCTCCGGTCAGAGGCAGACGCAGCGAGGCAGGAGACATCGTCAATAATCACTGAATGTCACGGAAAGGTGAAATGATGAGACCGAGGGTGGGACGACGCAGTGCCTGCGCGGGTGCGGGTGCGGGGGGGGCAGGCAGACAGCATGCAGCACGCTGCCCTCAGGCCCGGCACAGGATCGACTGTTGACCTCCTAACATGAGGTTTGACGTGTCGTCATACCCGTAAGCAAGCGTCTAGAAAGCTGATAACTCAAAGAGGATCACTTCTTCCACACGCCAACACCAAAAAAAAACCAAAAAAACCTTTGCACTATACTGATTTCCTGGCTGTTTGCTCATGTGTCTTCTCTTGGCGCACACAGTGATTAGTCATTGCCAGTTTTTGGGTGGAGGGGGGTGGGGGGTCAAAAAACATTGTCACCAGTAGGTGGCGCCCGAAGTATTCCGCTTACTTGGGGGCATAACGCACAGTTAATAATCTACCAAGGAGTTGCGCTGATTCAAAATGACGCACGTAATAGTAATTAAACAATTGCTTTTCTTTTGTCACACGATGAAATAGCGTTGTGTGTTGCTAATGGATACCAGCTTGGATATGGCATCCTGAAAGATACGTTTTGTTTGCAGATGTTCCACCTGAAGAAGAAAAAGCCGAATATGTACGTTACTTTGTAATTTAACTATATGTTGCAGAACATTTTTAATATAATGACATGTCTGAAAGGAGCTGAGTTAACTTCACATACAGCTGCCACAGTATATGTTCAACAGGATTGGTCACTCCCATGTCTGCAGACATGCTAGCTATTCTAAATAAAAGCCTTGTACTTTCTCTGTTTCTTCTCTTCTTTAGCAAAGGAACACAGATGCATGCATTTTGTGACTGTATTTACTGTAATGTTCATGCAGCTATCGATTGCAGTGTCTCCGAGATTCGCTGCCTGGCAGGAGTAATCCCTCATCGTTTTGTACCATGCCAGTGGAACCCATGGAACAAATGTGTGAAATCCTCAGAGACCGAGTCTGTTCGTTAAATTGTCGGAATTTCTGTTTAATGGGAAATATTTACGACACAGTGGCACAGGACCTCCAGTTATCCCGTATGACGCGTCTGCGAGGGCTGAGCGGGCGAGTCTGCGTCGAGGAGAAAACCTTGAGTCAGCTCAATGTGGCTTAAATATGGCCGATAAAGAAAGGCCTTTTTCCTCTAGCGCTGATTTGCTTTCGGATCCCTTTTTTCCTGTTTCCTCCTGGGACATTTTTATTCAATATGTGTCACAAGTGACATTGTTCTTCAGTGCAGCCTGCTTCTAGAGAGGGACAGGAGAATACGTGTGCGAGAAAGTGAGTGAGGCAGGAATGGAGGGAGGGAGGGAGAGGAGGGAGAGCGCCCGCAGCGACGTGGATCTGAAAGGCCGACAAGCTTCGGTCTGGGGTCCCCAGTGGCTCTGAGCTCCCGTCTCCAGTAGCTGTGTTCCTGCTCACCGCCTCAGCCTTTTGTCTGCCGTCCTTGGCAGGCCTGCAAAGAGCCCCAGTCCCCTCCGTGTCATTCAAGGGGATAGAATAAGACATTGTCTTCATTAAGCAGGCCTTGTTTTAGGGCTCTGGGCCCTGAGACGGGGCGAGGGTTCTGGCTGAGGGGGAAAGGGGGCTGGCAGATGAAGGAGGGGCACCGGGGTTCGAAAGGGGGGGTTGGGGGGGTAGCCGAACAGAATTTTCAAGTGAGAGACTCTTTGTTGGCTTCTGTTTTATGGTTTGTTACTGTGGAGATTCATATTCAAATGGGCCGAAGGCTGTGAATCGGCCCTTCGCACATTCTCAGGCACCCCGGACGCTCGTGATTGTAGCTAATTACAATGACGGATGAAATCCCGAAAGAGCCGTCTCAATCAGATTGGCGGTCATGCGTGAAGAGGCGCGGGGCCCGGCCAGCGGAGGGGCAGGCTGTTCCAGAGGGCTGCCAAGGAACGGGCAAACGGGGGAGGGGGCAGGGGAAACACGTCGCTCGCCAGGATGACCTCAGATTAATCACCGGAGACCGGCGGCTCACACTGCCCCCCCAGCCCCCGACCTGAGTGCTGGGGGCTCAGCGTCCTCACCAATGAAAGTGCTGCTCTGCTCTCAGCATGTTTCTCACGGCCGATGACATATCGGAACAACGTGGCAGGGGGAAGAAAACATCGGCAGTGTGCAATTTCCCAAGGCTGAGGCTGTCCGGCCGTGGATAGCGTGGCCATCTTGGTGATAAAGAGAAACAGAGAGTTTTTGTGCTACTGAGGTGCCCGTGTGAAGGAACAGCCCCCCCAGCCCCCGGATTGTGGATATTGAAGGTTACAGAGAGGTTGATGGTGGATGCAGTGTAATGATGTGGGCCTGGGAACAAAGTGCGGACACTTTCTGTGTTTTGCCAAAAGAACATGGAGCCCCCCCCCCCATTGCCAAGGGGACCACGGTAACCCTGTCAGTGTGTGGCACTGCCAAATAAGTGCCCACGAGAATCCACAGATCAGCTTCTGGACAGTCATTTTCGATAGGTACGTTCAAATATCACTTCAAATCAGTTTCTGAAATGTCAGCTTCCGGATCTTCGAAAAAGAAAAGGCAAATACAACTTCTATGATTTGAGCGTCTCTGTTTTTGAGCATGGGCTGAGGGTCATATTGGGGTGGGGAGAAATGTGAAAAACATTTACCGCGCGTCTTAGTGGTGGAAAGGGCCACGCTTTTAAAAGGAGCCTTCTGGAAAGTGGCACTTTCTCTGCTGACTAAACTAACCCAATCAGGGGAAATCACTTAGTGCGGCTTTGCGCGGAAGGTCTTTGCACGTGTTGTCACATGGAAATGCATTGAGCAGGCAACCTGTCAGCCTGTCATGCGCAAAACAGGGAAATGCTGCATCTGCATTTCCTGTCCAGAGTGCAAATGCGTCCTAAAATGTTGCAGTAGGGTTTGCGTATTAGTCTCGCCTTCAGAAGGATTAGGGTTCAGTGTTTATGAGAGAGAAGAACCGTAAAAATGCCGGTGACAATAAAGGGTGCTGACCCCGCACCCCTCAATGGCCCATCTGCCTTTCACAGCCTCATATTTGCTTAGGACACCCTGTCTTCATGCTGTTTTTTTCTGAAGGAGGGGTCACACATATATTGAAGTCACTTGTGGAAAAAAGGAAGTCTCTTTTTTAATGAAGTCAAGCTTGTGTGTGGCTCTGAGTGGGCTGGGGGCTCTGCCATAGCTATTTAGCTAGAGCTCCGTCCACATGGGGGCAGTGATTCGCCCCCCTGCATGGAAGAATTCCCCCACTGACCCAGGGATGACATCAAGGCCCCATGAATTTCCCAGTGTGCAATGTTTGTCACGAAAAAAATAGTAATGATGAATAACTGTGCATTACCTGTAAATCGTTTCAGGATAGATGTCAGTACCTAAGTGTAAAAATAAAGATGGTGAATGAGCAGCTCGGCTGGAATGGACCCCAGAAGAGCTGGTCTTGGATAGATGTGCACTGTTGAGATAGTGACTGTCGGGCCAGCCTGCTACGCCTCTGGATATCGGCCCTCCCGGAAGAGAGAGAAAAAAATGTGGCAAATTCCGGCCATTTTGCCGCATCCGTCACATCAGATCCCAGCACCGTCGCTGCGATTCTCCCTACCTGCCCTTATCAGCCAGCAGATGCACGGCGCGTTGCTGACCTGGAATGCCAAGGATGCCGCAAAGAGCCACACCAAACTGAGACAATTCTTGCAAAATGAAACAGACCCCCACCTCACTTTTTAACACTACTGACTGTGATCTTATAAACACTTATAATAAAGAAGAAGAGCTTCATGTAAGACAAGAAAAATCCATTATGCGGGATGCTGCCTTGAAGGAAGGAAATCTACATCACGTTACATGGCACTGCACCTTTTAAGGAGACTGGGGGAAGATTTTAGGAGGGTGAGAAACACAGTGCAGTGCAACAAGCAGCTCTGAACGCCACACATACAACAGAGCAAATAAAAGCACCAATCTTGTTTGCCTGCTGCCAATACATTGTAAATTTACACTGAATGCCACAGGCACTAAGTGATAACCCTCAAGGGGGGGCGGGGGGCGGGGGGCGGGGGGGGCGTGAGCTCCAGGCTCGAGTCTCCAGGCAATATCTCCTCACACAGAAAGGCACGGAGATAAGGAGGGACAAGCGATCCAGGCAGTCAAAACACAAGCTGGAGATGCTATCGGGGGGACAGAGGAATCCACGAGGGCAAATGTGTAACAGCATCTGGGGGATGGGGGGGGGGGGGGGGGG
>JABFEB020000111.1:944969-968641 GCA_019775895.2 Stomatorhinus ivindoensis
GGACACAATTATAATGGGATATTATAATGATCAATGAGAAAGGTAGGGTATCGATATACTCAATGCGAACACCATCAGTGCTAAATAAGCTCTGGGAGAAAGAGCTGTAACAAGTGCAGTTACAGAGTCTTGGGGCCTCACAGGAGATCTCTGCAGCTCAACTGCAAGTAGGTGACCCAGCAGAAGCTGCAGAGAGAAGCCTGTCTTAGCACAAATGCCCGAAAACGATCCGACCCCGGTTCCTCTTAGCGAGCAACTCGATTTTTGGGCGCAAAAAAGGAGGAAATTAACTTTAAGGGCTTCATGTCTGGAGATATGGAGAGCTTCCGGACCACATGCCATGAATGAGAGAGCGTTTACGGCAGAGCAGCCCTGCTTCGCCCGCGGAGCAGCACAGTGTCCCGGTTTTGAAATGTTGCTCCACGGGAAAACATGCTCAGACTTGCAAACAGGCGCTGAAACAGGCAGCTGTGAGACTCATGAATTATCCTGCAGGCCGGTTCCCATGGCCCCCCTCCATCAATTACAATGAAAAGCCGTACCCCTAGCCCCCTTTTTTTCCCCCGGTAAACAATTTTCTTGTGCTAAGTAAATGGAGACTGAGAAAAGAGAGAAAGAAAAAAGAACAGGGAAAGATGGTGGCAGAAACAAAGACTCAACTCAATTACCCCAGGCAAGGGCGGTACCTCTGTCAAACAGCCAGTGCCCTTCACCTCTGCCCTCCTCCCAGAATGCAACTCTCTTCTCACATGGCAGATTCACTTCGTATGCCATCGTACTGTCTCTCATTCTGTCAACCAATCAAAAGCTTTTTTAGGCACTGTAATCCATGTGGCCACGTTCATAATATGTTATTTAAGGGCCAGTTTGGGCACCCCGATCGAAAGCCTTGTTAGTGGGTTAGTCTGAACGGGGGGGCCCCATATACCCGTCAGCTCAGCGAACATGACCGATAGCCTGGCCTTCTGCAAACATGCCCCTAATGGGAGTTCAATATTACGTCCAGAATGCCAATCAAAGCCCATAACGAACCCAGGTCTCTGAGGTTCCGTCCCTTTGAGTTTCCTTTCCACGTGCTACCAAAGGGAGAAGCGGAAAGTTATTTTTAAAGCAGCCCAGGCCTCAGGCACACCGGCACACCGGCAGGGGGTTCTAATAAGATATATCGATTTCCACACTTCGTCAAATGGCCCGCAGTCGCTTGGCAGCACCGGTCGGGCTGTGTTTCTGTAGCTGCCGGCCGTAATGCATGCTGTTCGCTTTGTGTCCCCCCCCCCCCACCTCCACCTGAATGCCGCTCAACTGTGGAGAGTCAGTGGCAGACGCCCTGGAGCTGGGGGGAGCTCCTCAAAGCTGCTCGACGCGGCGCGTCGACAGACTCAGTCATGCATGTGGCACCTACATGAGTGGGCGTGTCTCCCTGGTTAGCGCTACGACGTCACTGCTTCACCGCGGTGACACAGAGAGGTTTCTTCCCCTGGTAGAATTCTATGTTGTTAGGGCGTATTTTGGGGTGCCGTGGGCCGGTGGAGGGCATTGATGGTTCTGTGGGTATGGGTGAGTCCCGCCGCGTGGTACCGGTACCAAGGGAAGAATAACAGTGAAGACGCGGGCAGGCCGTGTTTGTGAAACGTGGTTTTGTCTTCTGACCTCGCTGCTGCTCATCCAGCCCTCCGGTACAGTCCGTGATCTGTCCTGGGTGAATGTAGGCACACTGAAGAATGTAGCATTGTTCAAGACAGGAGGGGGGGGCTGCAAAAAACAGTGGGGGCTCCACCTGCTCCGGTCCACGCTATGGAGGCTCAGCGTCCTGTCTGGATGATGATAACGTGCCCTCCCCATTCTCCACAGATAAGCCCACCGTTGTCCTGACGTCGGCACCCCGATACACGGCCCGATTGGGGAATGTTGTGGGTGGCTCGGCCCTGGAGGAGTAGCGCACAGAATCCGACTTTTCCGTGGCGACACATACTTGTTCCCGACCTCCACAAAAGGGTACACAGTTTGCCCAGGAGCGTGCAACAATGGCCGGGCAGTGTTCGTGCAGAAAAACACACCCCGTAAATGTTAACAGTGTATTAGCATAAACTGCATGGAGAGAAGTGTGTCTTTGTCCTGCAAACCACGCGAGAAATTTGCAGAAGGCGGTTAGGACATCACAGCGATGTGCTAAGAGTTATGAAGATGAGTGAATGTATAGAAGAATGACATTGCGTCCCCAAACTCACCATGTACACACATGGACAGGCTCCCTCTCAGCTCTTTATGCAAACATTTACCCCATTGTGTCCCATTGGAGAATAGTGGGCTTGTTCTTGGTGAAAATGAGCGCAGTGCTCAAGGCTGGGAGGGGGCACACCATAAGCAGGCGATTGTCCAGGAGAGGGGGGCTGAGTTTGTCTCTCTGTCTTGGTCCCACTGGTGGACTGGTACCAACTGGGCTGATCCAGGGCATGAGGCAGTAGGAGAACATGGATGCGTCTAGAGCAAGGGGCCGTTTGACCCTGATCCGGTCTGGGCCACTGTGGGCCCATCGCTCATGTCACGCCATGACTCCTACAGCAAGGGCGTGTATATACGTGTGTGTGTGGAGCTTTCTCCTGGGAGCATGTTGGTTCGACTGTGTGGCTCAGGGTCTGTGTCTAGAGGAGCAGGATGGGATATATGAAAATAAGCATTCCAATGTACATGTTTCCATACGTATACAAATAGCAAATAAAAGCATTATTTTAGTGGCTCTCTATTAAAATATCTACAGTGGCCACAGTGCCAGATCACCCAGATTTCATGAAGAACATCAGTCAGGGTCATCGTTGATATCCCATGAGCCTCTTCTTCGGCATCTCTGAGCGAGACGCATGAACCGTTAGACATGCAGCCATTAAAACACAACTTTTGATAAAAGTGCTGCATGGGCCGAGGTATATAACAATATTTCTCACTTTAAACAGTTATTATATAATTTTTTTATATGTATCTCTCCTCGTCCACCCTGACAATAAGACGCATGTTCCAAATTAAATCCGCCATCCTTGGGTGTGGTGGTAATGAAAGGTTTCACGATTCTGCATATTTAGGAACAAATTGCCCCGCGTGTAACATGCGCTGCTATTTTTTCAGTTAATTGTGCCACTTTTCTCATGGTACAGTAGTTTAATTTAGGCGGTGTGATTGATTTCGGTGTAGTGCGGACTCCCAAATCCCCACCCTCCGCTCCTGTCTGACGAGTGGAGCAAGCAGGACGAGGCACAGAGATGCAGCGGCCCTCTTTCTGCAGCCGTTCACACCCCCCTCCTCGTATCTCCTAATGGCCTGGAAAGGTGTTAATGTGTTTTTTCAGTTAATTAACCAGTTCAATTATGGGCGCCGAGTCCTGACGGGGTGGGGGGGGCTTTGTCCTTCGGCAAGAGGGAGCCACAATGCTCTGGCACATGGCACCATCCGCACCGTCATCCTGCAGCAATGAACAAAACGATCGACAAAAAACACCTGTCATCCTGGGGTCTAAAAGGTCAGATGGCAACCCCTGCAAAATGTTGGCTAAAATGCAAAGAGGAGGTCTTGTCCTCCATCTGGGTGAAAGAGCTTCATTTTAACTTGTGCCTGATCCAGGAGAAGGTCCAAGCCGGGCGGCTAAGGAGCGTCTGTGTGTAGCACCCTGCACCCTGCAGCCAGCAACTCCTAATATGCATGAGTGTGTTCAAACATGTATCACTCCCCCCTCCCATACACACACACACACACACACACACACGGCATTCTGGCCAACCCGACCCAGGCTCGATAAACAGGACTTCCGACGATCGCTCTTCTGCGCGACTGCTTCATATCATTAGCAGGCACTACGGCTAAACAGCATATCTGCACGGCTAAATCTAAAAACAAGCATGGCACTGCGTTGGGCGAAGCTCGATTGCTTTCGATTCTCAGAAAGGAAAGGCAGTTTGATTAATTTTCAAGGCCCCCGCATTCATTAATTCTGTAGCTACAGGGAAACCTGGGTCTGTGTGTTCCAGACTTGAGTGTTTGCAAATGAGTATGTTATATTTTTCTGTTTGTAATTTCCTTATGAAAACTGAATTAATTATGAATCTCTATGGAGGGCAATTTTTTTGCAATATTAGCAGGTAAAATTGTTTTTTTCTTCAGTACAAAAAGTGCAACTTTGTCGTTCATCATTTTGGTTGTGTTTCTGCTTCTACGGATCAGTTTTCACTCCCTTCTCCACCCATTCCTCTAGATCTGCCACAGCTTTGCAGAGTTTTATTTGATTGTTTTTGCCTGGTTTCTGTGGCTGTTTTTTAATGTCATTTTAGGACTTTTCTTTTCACTAATTCAACCCTGCAAAAAAGAAAAACCTAGATAATGCCTTCATTTCTATTTACACAGTCTGTGAGTGTCATATTCCCATTCACATTCATAAGGCAGAAATTGATGTCAACCCTGCCTACAGGAAGAGTTTATTCATGTTGCCCGCTATCAGATTTCTTCTCAGATTGGTGTTGATCGATCGTTGGTCTTCATACGGGGACGACGCTCTCCCTGACAGCCACTTGCGGACGGATCAGAATTCCATCACTATAAATAGAGAGTGACTGCAAAGAAAAGCTGAGAGATTCTCATTTACTTTCTAGCTTCACTTATAGCCACAACTTGGTAGAAGTTTTATCGGACTGAGGTGTAAGACTGAGAGTTCACCTCTCTTACCGTGACCTCACTTTTGACCTGGCTATTCCCAGCAGGCCACACGCCTGTGTTTACACACTGGGCTTCATGTGAGATTCCAGTTGTGGCTAATTTGAGTTGGGACGTAACTGTGATATTTGTGCGGAGACATGTGAATGGTGTGCTGCCTGGTGCACCGCTACGAAAAAGCCACAGACAGAGGGCTCTCCTTAATATATCTCACAGTTCAATGGGACACTCACGCCAGGTCCTCAGCTAACACCTCGCTTACACATTGTTCCCAGCGGCCTTAAGTGGGCGGCGTGGAAGTGGAGCACATGCCTCAGGATGGAGGGCTTTTAAGCAAACACTCAGAAAGTAGAGATGGGTGGGCCCCCATTGATGGATAGCTAGATATGACCCCTTTTTATCTACCCCCCCTCAGTGCCCCGAGTGCCGCATGGGGGTCTAACCTCCGGTTCAAGTGCGAAACCTCATTACTTCCCTTTTTGTAACCAGTGCTATAATTACTATATATCATTACTCATATTGCTGTGCGGCAGCGGGTTTATTTTCATATTTTCCCCACTGATAAAAATCCAAACGCTGCTGTTTATTCGACTGGCTGCTCTCGGCTCTATTTCCCCTGTGTTACAGTCTTTTGCGTTGATTGGAAGGCATTACCACTCATGATTGAGCTGTTTGGCACCTGCGCGATCTTCTTCCACTTTCTCCTCTTTCAGCAGTTGTCACTCTGCGTAACGTATTTAAAGACCGCTCAGTGCTACCCACAGCAGGCCTCAAACATGTCTCTACGACGGCATATTTAACCGGAGCCATTCAGGGTTAAATGCCCTGTCCCCGCACTTTTTTGAAGACGGATCGTGTGTTTTTCCGGGCCGGCTCCGTTGTTCTCTGATCCGTGACAGCGGTTGCTCCTTCCTCCCCAGTTCCACGCTCTGCGCATGTGCTTGCCAGCAGCGTTGTGTAATTAATGAAGGTCTCTTTTAAATCGTACGTCCCTCAAACGGCACAGACCTGGGGCGACGTCAGATTGCCAATTATAAAAAAAAATAATTGCCAACACATCCTAATTCTTGTTAAGTCTGCTCTGTGGTCTAATGAAAATGTTGAGTCTTTTTTCTTTTGCTCGTTTTTTAGAAGAAATAGAAGAAAGATATAAATGCAGCAACTGTTCATTTGCATCTTCTGGTCAACACAAGCCATTTGGTTGCATCTTCTGGTCAACACAAGCCATTTGTTTGCATCTTCTGGTTAACTCAAGCCGTTTCTTTGCATCTTCTGGTCAATGCAAACCATTTCTTTGCTTCTTTTGATCAACACACTCTCGCCACAAGTTCTTCAAATGGGTTTAAAGCTTGAGCAGACCGACGTAGAGAACTGAAATTAAAATAGGTTGTAGTGATCTGTAAGTTATCAAACCGAGCCGGTCACGCTCTGGTACCAGTTGGCCTCAATGTCTCGCTTGGCCATCTCACACAAAGGGGACCTTCTCACCATAAACTTGTCCTGCTGACTCTACGAAAAATGTGAGGAACAAACTCTAACAATCAACAAAGGAGGGCGGATAAAGCGACACTTGTACGTTGACTATGGTGGGGGGGGGGGGGGGGCTGGAATGACTTTGTGACAGTTTTGCATCACAATGCCCCTCCCTCATTCTGCCACATGGGACATTTTCCTGTCCACATTTTTCTGGGGCATCGTGATCAGCGGAGATGTGGGAAGGTTGCAAGGTCGGTCCAGTAGCAGCTTGATTGACTTTGTTTCTGTGCTTCAGGGATGAAGTGGTGTATTTGTCTTGAATGTGGGGGCAGCAGGTAGGCCAGATTATAAGGAGTGAGGGATGTGGCTGAAAACATGCTTCCCTAAGGAGAGAGCCTGATGTGAGGGATAGGTGTTGTTATGTGTAGATGTATGGATCAACATAATAAAAAATGAAAAATGCAGCGAAAAATGCAATGACAGCCAACCTCTGTCTCTGTTGTACCTTTAACTGCTTACATTTGATCAGCTATCATGTCCTAAACTGTGCTGTATGCTCCTGCTAGAAGGGGTTTTGTTCAGTTTCCAGTTGGCCAACGTGGGAGTCCCCGCCTACATGCCCTTAAAAGAGCTTTACTGGGAGCCTGCACTCAGAGCTGTTCTCATCCGGAGCGTGTGACGAGGCGTTCTAAGGCTCTGGATCCACGACCTTAAACACGCGCTGAATCATGCATAAGCACCCCCCCCCCCATTACAGAGGCACCCGGGGTGTCGCTGTCATGGAACAGGGAGCAGCAATGACGCACAGACCCAAGGGGAGCGCGGCTGCCGGGCGGGGGGGCAGTGTTTGGGGCGTCGGTCTGGGAGGTAGCCAATAGATGGGTCACATTCTGCTGCTTGCCGCATCTCTGGAGAGGGGGTCTGGCCGAGGTGCCCCATCGCAGCATGACCTGCGTCTCCAAGCTCCATGGACAGACGGGCCTTGCAGGTCGCATCTTACATCTTACCGGGGCCGCAGACGTGCCTTCCACCAGCCCTTCAGGGAGCTAATTAAAACTCCATCTTGGGTAATCCGTGCTCAGGTTCATTCCGAAATCCTGTGTCACAAATGTGCTGCCCCAACACGGATTATTTTTGCCTCTGTCACGGAATTGTGGCATTGAAAGTGCTTTCATGAGTTTGGGTTTAACTCCCTATTGGTACATGAGTGGCCACCCTCCCTTCCTTCTGAATCAAATGGGACAACAAGAGCTGCCGTGGGAATATATGGGGGTACGCTGTGTGTTAGGCAGCAAATGGTTCCCAGAAGCTTCCCCAAGGTACCAGAGCTATTTTATCTCACATTCTTGCTAAAATCATCAAATAATTATCAACATTGGCTGAAATCATGTGTCCTTGTCTCCCCCATTTGAGGAAACCGCTGGGTGTTTAAACTGTGCCTGGTCAGAGTCTGTGCCCAACCGCGGAGGGCACTCGGGCACAGTGCTCGTCAGGAGCCCTCGATGCTCATCTGAAGAGGCCTTCATTAGGAGCCTCGCTGTCGGCGATGGCACAAGTGGGTGTTTGCTCATCACTGGAATGGGCTCTAATTGGCAGAGACCTTGACCCCCGGATGAATCAAGCGACATGATCCACCCTTAAACTTGAACCTGAGCTCCATCAGGGAAGCCATCGTGGGCTAGGAGGGTGATGAGTGGAATTGGTGTGAAAACTACAATGGCAGTCAGCAAGTAGATGCAGAACTTTCTGGCCCCTCCTGTGATACATATCTCTGACCCTCAGTGACACGTGTACAGTGGCAATTACAGATTTGTACTTCCGCAATTTGAGCCAACCACACCTTTGCTATCTATGTAGACACAACAGTTTCATAAACTACTATCAAAATAATGCCACCTCAATATCCCTCTCCTCTCTTCTCTCCAAGCATCTCTCTGATGCTTTTCAATTTCCCTGTGTCTTCTTCCCTTTTCCGAATGCCCTCTCTCTTTCTCCACACTCCTCCTCTTTTCCCCTCACCCTTTCTCACTGTAACGTCCTCCTCTTCATTCCCCCGATTCCCCAGTGCCCTGGGTAGATGTGCGTCTGTGTTAAACCACAGGATTAAATGTGTGTGGCTTTCTCATGGCCTTTAGGAAATATATGATCCGAGGTAATATTTTAGATTGAGTAAGAAGCATGTTGGGGCATGCTTCTGACCTACTGATCTCAGGTCAGTTACACTCTGGTGTACAGGTGCAGGAGGTGTGCTCCCACACAGATGGTGTCCTTTTCAAATTGCTGTAATTTCTAGTGGGAAAAAAATTACCCAAAATCTGCTAGTGTAATCAAGAAGTAAATTCTTGCTGACGACCGTTCAATAGATCACACTCTGCTACTGTTCTGCCTCCACCGGCTTCAGCTTCTTTGATTAACAGCCGTCTGTTTCTAGTTTTGCACCGTGACATGTGTGAAGAAGGTGAGGCAATGGCCGATGGTTACTATGACAAATACAGGCCCCAGCATCCCTCCAGAGACAGCAGGACGACATTGACTACCACCATTAAGTTACAAGTGTCCGCATTTAGCTCGTGGAAGTTTTAATTAAACAAAAATGTCCTCGGGGCAGAACAAAAAAATTGGTGAGAGATAACCAATCAGATTGTAGAAGATGTGGGTTCAAGCAACTAGAAGAGGCAGAACATCAGAGACCTCCAAATAATTGGTCCGGTCTCTTGTAGTTGCTTGGACACACCTCCTAAACAATCTGATTGGCTGTCATTTTTTTGTTCTGTGTAAGTAAAACTCCCATGAGCCTGCATTTACACCCAAAATGCCATTTCTAGTAGTGTGCCATGATAAACAAGACAGTAATCAAAAACATAAATTAATTAGCACTAAATGTAAATTTAAAAATGAAGGAATAATGGATCAAGGTGAAGTAAAAGCCTTGTAAGACCATGAACTAACTGGTCTGTTAATCCTGCAGTCAAACCTGTGTCTCTAAAGTTGCACTCACGTGTGGCCTGGTTGCCTTGTACTGTACCTGAGCAGGATTACCCTCCTTCCCATTCCCCCACTGGTCTGCATTCACGTGGCACATCAGCCTAAGCATGCTTTCATCGTCACCGTGTGAGTTTTTTGTGTTGAAGAAAACATAGGATGGAAAGCAATATTGCAGAGTAGAATGGAATTCATGATTAATGTCCTAACTTTGTGGCTTCTTTGGAGTTGTTTTGGGCCTAAGACTTTTATTCAATCAAACTGCACCTGTGACGAGACAATCCCACATTTTTCCAGATTTCTCAGAACTTTGTAATGCAGACTAGTGTTGCACGGGATACTGGTACTTAAAAAGTACCATAGTGCCGCAGTTTTTAATGCTGTTTGGTATTACATTTCTTTAGCATCAGTACTAATTACACTATTACAGACATTGCTAATGCTGATATTGCTAATGCTAACCATGGAATCAGAACTGTGGACTCAATATGTCTGAACCACTGCCAAAGCTCAGTTCTACCCTGTCAGAATTGCACGCACCATGCTATACAAAATACTAAAATTTCAGCTAGAGATCACCCTACTCCCTACAAATGTGCTACATGTGAAGTTTTTTTTTGTTTTTTAAGTTTGTTCAGTAGATGAGAGGAAGAAAGCATAAGAAATTGCTGAAGTCTTTATGGGCAATGATATTATCTGTAAAAAATGATGTGATGTGTACAGAGTATCAGATCTGTTTCTTCCGGGTTTGGTCCATGTATAGTGCACATGTTCACACGCGTGTGTCAGTGTGTCATTGAAGTCATGTCTGTGTTCCACACTTGGATATGGTTAGCGATCGCACTGGAGGCATACCATGACTGAACCTGAATAACTGCGCTCTGGCCTACCTCATCAAATGGGCCAGGCGTACTGCACCCAGGCAGGGTATGGAGTGACCACACTAGTCTAACAAACTGGACGAAATGGTGACCAAAATGGTACAGATCAGCTAGTGTGAGGGCACCCTAACTTCATCTCCTTCTATTTACTCTCCTTCCTGATCTCGTTCACTTTCTCTTTGCCACACCCAGTCTCTTGTCTTTGTTCCCACCCACTCCTCTATCTCCACCATCTCAAAACTCTTCTCTTACTCTGATAGCCTCCCATCTTCTCCCATCTTCTCCATCTCTCTCGAACCGCCTCTCTCCTGTAACTGCTCCTGTGATCTTAGACACCTGGTGTGTTATATTATCCGACACGTTTTGTGAGCCGCCTATGAATCTACCCCAGTATTAGCTATATATCTGACATGCTCTGTCTCGGTCTCAGGGCTGTGATGCTTCTACTGAATGTCAGTGACGTTGCATGATTTACCCAGAAGGATGGCGGCACAGAATCTACACCCCAAAACTGGCCACTATCCATGAAACCTGGACTCTTATGGGTTTTAACGACATGAAGGGCAATTCATTTCGGCTGCAGGAGTCCCAGGGAATCTGATGTGTGTTCCAAGCAAATGGGACGAACACACTGGTATCCACGCGGTCTTCACTCCTACAGCCCTTAGCTCACCGATCGAAAGGGTGAGGCTGGCAGCCACGAGTCTCCGCATGACAGTGTCCTCTGGGACTGAGCTTCAGTACTGGGACCTAGCCAGTCAAAACCTCACAGTTTCTGCATTGACTGAGCGTTGCCTGCATCCCCAAGGCGGGGGTGGGAAACACTGAGTGACGGTGTCTGCAGGTGTTGGGGGGGGTCATTGTTCTGTTAGCTGTTGATCCAGTTTGATGCCGTCCTAATAACAAGTTCCCTGAAGCAATAAGGAAGGGACAGAGTAAGCACCGGCACGTGTCTATGAAACAGGCCTCCCCACCAACGCCCTAAAGGTAAGTCCTGTCCGGGTTCTAGTTTTAGGTCAGTGGGTGTCTTAATGGAGAGGCTAATTTACCAGGGTTCTCAATAAGTGGATCGCGGGGAAGTTTTTTTTATCGTTCTCTCAACTTGGGAAGTTCTCTTCTCCCGCAGAGAGCCCCAGGGGATCTTGGGTGTCTACAAGACCCAAGAAAGGGGCGAGGCAAAGGAGGGGAGGGACACTTGAAACTGAAATCCAGAGCAGGGAAGTGCTCCCGTCCCTTGACAAAACTTGATAATTGTCCAGTGGAGGTGGAAAGAATTGAGAAAGTGCTCTGTTTGAGTGTTCTATGGAGACAGCATTTGAAACTCCATAATTGGTCTTCACCAAAGGGAAGGACACAGAGGTGATGCTTATAAGTGCCATGTAGAGGGTCTTTTTGGAGGTCTAAGCATTACACATGCTGTTATTAGCCGAGTGATGGCACCTGCTGATGCTCTTTGATGTAAGGGGTGGGGAGGTCCATGTGAGTTACTGTAGATAGCGTTTTGTCTCTAGCACGCCTCATCATCACATTTTAAGAAGCTGGCCATGGTGGCACAGCGATAATGCCTGCTTGGTCATATCGTCGCTGTAGAGGGGAAGTTTACGTTTCCTCAAATGCTCAAATTCCATCAGCGTTTGACTGAATGTTTTTGTTGTTTGTTTTCATTTTGAATGCCTTGTTATTTTGTACAAAAAAAAAGGTTATATTGCCTTGAGGAAAATAATAAATCTTGCCATTAACAACGTCAGTTATCAATGTCAATAAAAGTGAATGTAGTGTGGGAAAAACAAATTGCCCAGGCTATAAAGCTGGAAGAATTTGCTTTGGGAGGTTGTGGCGCCAGCTCATCATTGGTTATGCTTTTGTAATAATACCTGAAAATGATTTTTCTGGGGCTGTTTTGAGCGAAAGATGATGTGGAACAAAGAGTAATACAAGTACCTTAGAAATTCATCAGATTTTGCTCTTGCTGGGTTTCACTAAATCCAAACGATAAATCCATAAATATCAGTTATGCTCATACATCTTTCTCCATTTCTTTATCATCAAGAAAAGGAAAGACGAGAAGGAAGCCCTACAATCTTTGAAGAAGTCCTCTGTGACTCTAAATGCCCACTGCCTTTCCGCACCAGTTCAGCTCAGCTAACTGAAAACTCCACAGAGGCAGCCTGTGAATCCCATAGCCTGTTCAGTGCCAGTGCTGGACCAGAGCTGGGTGGGGTTATGATAAAAGAAAGCAAATAACATGCTATCGTTAGCACAGGCTTGTTCAGTAAGTCTTGCTCTCTGTACAGTATCTCTCATAAATGTTGAGGTACACACCTAAAGTGAGTATATTTGCCTGTAACACTTATAAAAAGCAGTATAGACACTGCCTACACACAAATTACCACATGCAAAACATTTCTAAATATTTAAACATCATTGCAAAATCAAACAAATATATTTTTTATATTAAAATGTATGTAATATTTGTATACTACTTCTGTTTATTCTTTCCTTAACGGAATCATCTCCATTGATCCACAGCGTTGTGGGAACAGCATTGTTATGTAACAAGAGCAGATCGCCCCCCTGACACTGATATGCTGCTGAGTCTCGATTTCCCTGCCGACGATGTTTCACTGTTCCAACAACTGTTAGGAAATGTCAGGAGCCCAGCGCTGGCTCACCGTCTAAATACCGTTTCCTGGGAATGTCGACGCAGCCGAAAGCCTGTGCCGCAAAGGCGCCACAGAGATAACACAGTGAGACGTGGCTGGCGTGTCATTAGGCTAATCCTCATTAAACTCCCCATGGTTCCTGGGAGACTGTGGGGAGAGCTGTGATTGGACGACACTGCCTAGGACTATGAACAGCTGGTGTAGACTGCCCTGCCCCTGGTTAGCTTTTCAACAAACAGTATTGGGCGGAGGTGGCACAAACTTACTGGCAACCCCCGTGTTAATTGGCTTACCAGGAATCCACCAAGCCATGCCTTTCCTTTTGGGCACACAGCACTGAATGGGCGTATGATGGAAATATGAGTCATGTGACATCTCTACCTGCCACTCTGCCCTCCTCGATTTATGGATTAGTAAGGAAAGACGATTCTTCGTTGGACAGAAGTCATCTCGAGACACAATGACTAAACCATCCCTAGGAGGAGCCAAGTTCAGTTAAGTTCAGAGTAAAGCTTACACGTGGTCACATGATGTGGGTCAGACTTTGGCGGATGGCTAAGGAAGAAGACTCTGTTCAGTTTGAAATCAAAAGCCCTGGTGTCATAGTGAGGTGGGCTGGGGTAGGGTGTTTCACAGGAATACCAGACTGGCGGGATTACTGGGGGAATGCGTGGCAGCCCATTCTCCCTGCTCCGCTGCACCTGTTGAGTCCTTCATTAAGGCAGTGGGGGGGGGGGGCTGTTGTGTCCCACTTTAAAGGTACCAGCTATAACAGGGGGAGCAAGAGCATGGGGGTGAGAAAATGTCCTATAGCTGGGCCCTCCCCCTGCCCAAGTGGGATCAGCCTAACCTGTGGTATATTCACCCCATCGTGCCCCCTAGCAAAAACCAACTTTCTGCTTCCCCACCACAGTGAAAGTCTCCCCCCCCCCAGCCATGACCCACCCTACCCAACAGGAAACAAGAAAGCGAAATTTTCCAGTCTGTACATAACACGCAACGATGGAAAGACAGAGCATGAGAGTATGCTGACGGGGGTAATTTTTTCCTATTATCATTCTAACAGACCTTAGTGGTGGAATTACATGGGATAACGTGGTACTGGTGCATTTGGCCCCTACCTAATTAAAGAAACATGACATATACACCCTGGGTGAAAGCTGGCACAAAGTAACTGTCAAAGCCCAGAATGCTGGAAATCGCACTCATCGTGACAGCAATACCTGGAATTATAATATGAAGAAGAAAGGAACTTCCTGACATAAAAAGAGTGGATAAAGAATACATGGATACTCAGCGAAACGGGAAATAGGATAGGACACCAAGACATGATTCATATCATAACAAATAACCCCAGTAAACTGTCAAGCATGGTGTAATTGTTGTCATTTAAATCGACTATTCCCAAGCACACCTATCTCTGATGTCATATCCTCAGACAAGAAGTGCTTGATGACACCCAGAAAACAGGCTACCTCCCCCCCAGCCTCGACTAGATGAAATCAGCGGCAATAAAGCTTAAATATGGGACCGCTCATCAACAAATCATTCGCGGCAATAGGACATGGTTGTCCGGATGAATTCCGGCAGAGAGCGAGGACAGCTGACGTCAGTAGGTCTGCTGTGGATCGGCTGCCGTTGTATCGCGATTTCGGCTCTGGACACAGAGTTTCTCTTTCTGTGGCAAAGGGACAGTTTTTTCAGCACCTTTGTGCTGCTCTTTGAAAGTGGCTATTGTGCCGATGCCTCCGCTGGGGAAGTCGGCTAATTGTCTTTGTGTCACTCTGCTCTGCCCCTGTGAGTCACAAAGATGCCCTGTGTTCCTCCCACAGTGAACAATCCCCCCCACTGTTCACTGAGGCCTCTGGTGTCACCGTCCGCTGCTGCCATGGACACTCTCGTGCAGACGCTGGCGCATTCGGCCACCAGGCACGCGCACATACGTGCAAGAATCCACATTAAACTGTTTATGACTGCAGACTCACACCGAACCATCCGTAGGGTCATGAATACATGAATGTCGTGAACATGCACGCGAAAGGATTCGCGTGGTCACGGACACAGAACCGCACACACAAAAGTTAATGTGCACACACGTTTAGCCGGACAGCCACAAACACACACCCACACACACAAAAGCGCATGTACACACACACGTTTAGGTAGTGGGCCACAAGCACACCCATGCACATGGGTATTGCTAAAGAGTAACAAACACATTCACTCACAGACCCATAAACACTGACTTGTGGTTGATAAGTCACTGTGTCTCAGTAGGGAGCAAGAGTACCTTCTTGGCGTCGCAGAGTGGGTGAGGAATGAGTTTGGTTATTATTTTGTTCTGTGTCCCAGGACATTTTTCAGCCCAGTGCTGTTCAGAATGCTGTTTATCTGCAACAAAGGCTGCCACTTACGGGATCAGGATCAAAGGCAGAGGACCTGCCCCCTCCTGCAACCTACTGAAATTTCAGTTCCGTCAAGAAACACACAAGATACACCAAAAACAAAACGCACCCAGGTGGAGGCGCTTGATGGACTTGCTGGGGATATTCTTCCTCAAGCTCAGCCCCGTCCATTTGAATACCTGCACAAATCTGACAGGCACACTGTCTACTTAATATTACATGCGAGACAACAAGTTAAATAGGATTACGGCTCCAGTATTTGGAGTAAATTACTCCAGTTGTTCCAGTTTACCCTGAAGATGCTATTAATCATTATTTAAAACAGATCCATCAAGGGGCAAGTGAACAAACAAATCTAAATGATAATAACAGAGGCTGACTGGAGCGGAGCGGCTGAGGCCCAGCTCAGCAGAGCAGTAAACGCTGATGAATTTCAATTCATTCACTGTCAGTTTAATGCTCCAGCAGTACAGAGCCCCAGCTACAGCTAATGCAGACACTGAGAATAGCTCCAGTGTAGCACGAATACTTGGGTCTCAGAATCTGCGCGTTTTCTGTCTCTGCCATGGAGGTATCCTGAAGAACACAGGCACAAAGGGCAGCCCTTGCTCTGCCAACACCCATAAGTCCTAATGGTGCAGGTCCAGCCTGTTGACAAGCAAAAGCTCTGAGTCCTTGAACAGTGGACACTCAGGAGTTCTTGATACACTGGAGTACAGTGCTCCAGCTGTGCAGAGCTCACACCACCTGGTACAGCATCCTAGCAGTGCAGCATCCTGACTACATAGCGCCCATAAGTGAGGAGTCTCAGTAGCGAAGGTCAGAAAACCATGGTAAGACCCAGGAGTCCCAGCTAGGGGCGTGGTAATACATGATGTCATATCTCCTTTATAATGGAGTCATTGAGTCAGCTGGGAACAGGGTGTTCAGTTTAAGAACCAGTCTTAGTCATTTTGATTGTCAAAGCCTTGTCATCTTACTTCTGAAAGGTGAAGTATGCTGAGCTCTCTACCACACCTGTTTCTGTCGGCAGTCATAATCAACCTAAAATGAATCCACGGAAATGCAGCACTGGGGGACATGTGACCCACACAGGCTGTGCACGGCTGCAGTTGCCTGCTTACTCCTGACGTGAGGAGCAGTGGCTGCATTGAATTGTAATTCTGACAAATCTCATTATACCATTAGAAATGCGTGAGTTCTATTTGGCAGAGTCGGATCAAAGTCTGCAGCCAATGTGACCCACAGGATTCCATGTGATCTTGAGAGGATGTTCACGACAAAAGAGGCCATAAAGCAGTCCCCCTCACTCCATTGATCTATCCAGTGTGCTCTTACATTACAATATACCGTACAACACAGGGCTTACATCTACTTCATGATCTGTAGAGGCATGGCTCAAAATACAGATTTATATGAAATCCCGTGACCTATTTCTTTGGAACTCGTCAGATGAAGCTGACCAATTGGCACCAAGAGTCTTAGCGGAAAGGTCTAGGTCCACTGTTTACAACACGGATACAGCGTGGCTACATTGTGGACAGCGTTCCTCTCTCTGCCAGCCCCTTTTACTGGAGCAGTAATGAAATGCAGGCTGTCCTCACAGGGCTCTGTTAATTACTTCTCTATTTATTTAGCGGATCTGTCGGCGGGGGCTGTCCTCTACCAGCGGATTGTCTGACTCCCCTGTTAAATAGCCCACATTCCGATCCTCTGATGCGGAAACTAACAAGAGTTCCGCTTTCATCTCGACTGCGCATCAAATTAGCACCCAACAGATTCCTGATATAAAGAAGCTGCTTACCAAAAAAAGGAAAAGAAAAAATGACATCAATAAATAAATAACCTGCATACAGAGTGACTGTGATGGACGTGCAACAGGGTGGTTTCCCTGAGCGAGAGTGTTCTTGAGCCTGACCTAAATTCTGCTGCAGCTGTAATCTAATAACGTCCAACAACATAAAACCACGAGGATGGCAATCGCATCCATGTTAAACTGAATTTACATCAGTTTTATTGTAGACATTACTGTTGGTGATGGACCACATTCTTCCATGGGAATGTTCTTGACACTAGCCATACATGGGAAAAGCGTGTCCCAAGCTGTCAGTATCTGGAAAGTCTATTTGGGGGATTCTATCTGTGGTGTTGGGGCTCCCAAGCAGCGTGTTGCACGGAGCCCAGGAAAAGATAAAAAAGAAGAACTATTCAATGAAAAGCTTGCATTGTTCACTGGTAACATCAGAAAGCCTTATAATGTACTTTACTCTAACAAGGAATAAGTTAAAAATGATCTACCACCACTAATCTGCCACATAAAATCTAATACCCTCAACAGGGGCAGCACACTGTTGCTTTTGTTTATTCAACCAGCTTATTCTGGTCCCTGAAGAAATGCTATATCGATATTTTTCCTATTCACTGGGGCAACTGATTTTGCTAAACTGCCCCAAACTGTATGTTACTTTGATACTTACCTGTATGAAGCGACGACGCACAAAACTATAACAGGTATCTGTTGCAGAGACTATGGCAGCCGGGAGATTAACATAAGTAATAATCACGAGACGATGCTGGTGATTCTGCAGGACCACAAGGCTGAGTTACTCTGGTGTGGGGGTCCGTTGCCATAGAGAGGGCTCAACCTTAGCCCCCCCTGAACCAAAGTGGTTCACCCGGCCAGATCTGGTTTCATAAGTTTATAGGCTGCTTTTATTTTGGGCTCTGCGGCATATGGGTCAGGGTGCCGTCTCTGTGAGAGCTGGACGGAGTGAGAAATAGATGGATTGAGAAGATGAGAGAGAGAGAGAGAGAGAGAGAGAGAGAGAGAGACGGGGTGTGCTTTCTTTGCCTAGTTTCGGAGTCTGAGTGTGCAGGCATGCATTCATTAACGTAATTCCTCCTCATTCAACAAGAGCACCGTTACAGAGCCCAGGAGACAGGGTCCCATAAAAACAGACCCTACACAGCAGTACCTTCAGCTAGGGGCTGGACGGAGGGCTCCGAGCAAACCGCGTCCAAGCCTATCTGCATGAGAATGGCCCCCAGTGGCCACAAAGGGATGAAAAGGTGCTGGGGAAGCCGGGGACAAGCCCTTCCTGTTCTCGGGGGCCGTTTATTTCAGCTGTTTTTGTGGCCAGCTTTGCACATTCTTCCCTGCTTTGTCGAGCATGTTTTCAAGCATTGCCTTTTTAGTTTTACCTTAATGGGAAACGAGTGAAAAGGGATATCAAACAGAAGGGAGCAACTGTTTCCACGATATCCGTAGCCATTTGGTGTCTACAAGTAGTAGCAAGATTGCTAAGGACTGGACCAATTAACCCAAACGTATACTTCAGAAGAATATGCACCAGTAACTAGATTTTGCTTTATCAGTATTTTTTTCATGTAAAGTAACTATGTCATTTTAACAAGGGGAACTGTAAAGCTAGGTGTATGTATTCAATTTTTCCTCAAAGTGACGATTACTCCTTTTCTCTGTTTATCGGCCATGCAGATACAAGTATGCATTTATATATTTCCTAGATAACAAGACTTTAATGACAGTATATTGACAATGATGATAACTCATCAATGTAACTCAAATGTAATCACTCCTCCTGTGAAACAAAGCCATTTTGCTTTTTAGCAAAATATCCACATAACTAAGGAGATTTTTTTTCCGTTGAATAAACCAGTTCATCTAGGTCAACAGCATTGAACTGTACGCCCGCAAGGGACACGCAAAAGCTTCACTCTGCCACCAGTCCCGCCTTTGCACCTCGTAAAATCGCAGTGTTAACAGTGCGCCTCTGACCCAAAGCACTAATCATACACTGTAATTTAATTAATTAATTAATTCATTCATTCATTTTACTGCAAAAAAATGTCATGCGGACATTTCACACGGGCCACTTATAACGCAGTTAAAGATCGCATTTCATAAAAGGGATTCTAATCGATCTAAAATAAAGATTAATTGGTTAGGAAACAATACAACATTGATCATTTCTTATGACAGATTATTAATTATAGTGGTTATTTCTCATCAAGGGGGATAGTCACCTAGAACCTTGAAAAAAAAATCTAATTTTCTTTTATGTAAAAAACCAAAAAAAGAAAATAGCAAAAGCAAAGTAGAGAGGGTAAAAAAGCAAAGTAGAGAGGGTAAAAAAGCAAGGTAGAGAGGGTAAAAAAGCAAGGTAGAGAGGGTAAAAAAGCAAAGTAGAGAGGGTAAAAAAGCAAAGTAGAGAGGGTAAAAAAGCAAGGTAGAGAGGGTAAAAAAGCAAAGTAGAGAGGGTAAAAAAGCAAGGTAGAGAGGGTAATAAAAGCAAAGTAGAGAGGGTAAAAAACCAAGGTAGAGAGGGTAATAAAAGCAAAGTAGAGAGGGTAAAAAAGCAAAGTAGAGAGGGTAAAAAAGCTAATCAGTTGTCTATACTAAGAGATATCACTCCTTATGTACACAAGCCTTCCACATCACGTGTCTGGTACTTAACTTTTCCTACTGCTGAAAATACAGACTTAACTGTGTAATGACTTAACATACAGAATCTTGAAGTCGTTTACCCAGGGTGCCACACAAATGTGCTTATATTTAACGGCGCGGCAATCTTAATGTCTCACAGGCAGTTCCAGTATTGTTCGCCCGCTTTCATGTTCATAATAATCTTAGAGTCCTCCCAGTAGACCTCCAGAACAAACACACATAAAACCATAAATATCAGAGAATTGTGAAATCTCTAAACTACAGAAGCCTAATGGACTACCAGGCATATGTACTGTAGGTCCCATAGTACACTGTTGAGATTATCCTCCTAAACACTTACACAAACACATAAAAGCCCAACAAACAACAACAGTATAATCTCCTATCAATCCATGGCGTCTTCATGCTGCTAAACCCGCTCCGGCACTCAGAA
This sequence comes from Stomatorhinus ivindoensis, assembly GCA_019775895.2. Lineage (NCBI taxonomy): Eukaryota > Metazoa > Chordata > Actinopteri > Osteoglossiformes > Mormyridae > Stomatorhinus > Stomatorhinus ivindoensis. The sequence goes on from JABFEB020000111.1 coordinate 964,970, forward strand.
ATAGGGTGCCAGTTTGTACCTTTGCTTGCCACCTGGGCTGTACCTTACAATCCTGTACCTTTTAAGGTACAGAAATGGATTCCCCAAGGTACAAACAATATTAATGTACCCGCAATGGTACAAAAATGTTCTTCATAGTCCATTTATGTACATAAAAGATACAATTACCTACAGCTAAAGGAACAACTGGCAGACCCTTGGGGGTACAGCCCCAGTGACCAGCAACGGAACAATTGGTACCCTTTTTTCTGAGAGTGTGATGACCTCAAATTTGCACCTGAATTGGGTAAAAGGTTGTGTTTTCCTCATTACGGACCACTAATGTGACAAGTGACACGGGCTCCATTATATGAGCAGGGAGGAGGAGCTCCAGTGAGCCCAGCATGGGTAGAAGTGTATTTGACTTGGTTCTGATTACAGCAATTTCTATAAAGCATCCACCCCATTTTGCCATGAACCCGGCTGCTCATGCTACAGTTCCCATCTCGAAGAACATCCTGCGTCTGTTGTTAGCCTGAGGCCTATTGATCACGAATGGCCAGCTCAAGCCGGCTGTTGGTATAGCCTCCGGAGCTGTCCCACCCGGACTGGTCTCTCTCCCACCTGTATGGTTTTGCTGCCAATACTCTCCGCTCGTCCCATCCTAATCCCTGCCACCCTAATGGCTCACTGTCATGGTGCCCATCTGGCCATCTGTCTCTACTGACGGTCCACATTCATTTCAAAAACTAGAGCTTGGCTGAAAGGACGGCATACTTCCCATAGCCCCGCCTGTGCTCCTCTGGGCCCACAAGCACAGAGCAGCCTGTCTCCTCACTCGCTGTTTCCCCTTCCTCCTTATTTTTGTCCTGAGCCATTGAATTAGGTACCAGTCAGCTCTGGGGTGATGGAATCATTCACTTGCCTCATCCAGTTCTCACTACTTGCAGATCTTCTTAAGATGTTTACTGATTTGGGCAAAGAACCTGTGCTTTAATTTGTAATTATTATGACTGATCTGATGGTACTGAATTAGAATGCTTCATTGGCTTAAAGTTTTCTTAAAACCATTAAGAACATTCAGTACTCCTGGCTGTTGTTCACTATTCATTAAAGCTGTGGATGAATAAGCAACAAGTCATAAAGCCAACAAAAAAGCATTATCCAGATTCATTCGCTGCGGTTGTCTCTGAACTCGGCCTGTCAGAAGACCGATTTCCACTTGCCACACCAGATGAAGCAACCCTCCGTAACTTCAAGCATTATCAAATATCCCGGGAGTATTTTACTTAAAGTGACGTCTCATTTTCAAAGCAAAAACGAATAGAGACGAATCCTATTATAAACAATGCTTGAAGAACGAATAGACTTCTGTCAGAACTTTTATCTCTTTAACGAAAAAGTTTCGCTGTTTTTTTAAGAAAGAAAAAACGAAAGCATACAAAATTCTGATAGACGCCCCGACCACAGGTAACTCTCTCTACTTTCAGCTCCGTGAGACGACAAGTGTACAGACGATTTTTTTTTGAATATGTGAATGTGTGTGTCTATGTGTGAGTGTGTATGCGTGCGTGCGCGTCCCTCCTCCCACATTCGGCTGTAGAGCTGTACAGATGATCATGTGCTTCGAGCCCAGGCGAAGCAAAGCGAGACAGTTGTTAGAGACCGAGAAGCCAGCTTTCATTGAAAAGCTCCGTTATCGAGAGCGAGAGATCGGGGAGATAGACATTTCCAGTACGCAGGCAGACAACACACTCCGTAAGCCCTGGGGAACTCTAGGGGAAAAGGGACATTCAAAGGCCTTAAGACACACGGTGAGAAGAAGAAGACAAATTTTATTGAAGAATAAAACATTAAAAACCTTGGGCACTCGGGAGTTTATTTTTCCTTCTGACAAACTTGTGGGATTATAAAAGGGCACATTTATTAAGAAGACACTACCTCTTCCCCCTTTTCGTTTTCTTTTTTTATTGTTTTTTTTAATATCCGCTGACAAACGGAGGAACAGAATCACAGCACTGTGCCTAAGAACTGATAGCTCTACTGGGAGGCAGAACGGCTCTGCGTTGGCTGGGGCAGACAGGACAGCGAGTGGGAGAGACCCGTCGCTCGCGTTTTTACTCTATTTTTATATTCTATTTATTAATTTATACTACAAAGTATTTATTTTTTCCTTATTGATTTTATTTGGGGTTGCGTATTTTTTGGAATATGGTTGGGGAAATGGAAACGAAGGAGAAGCCGAAGCCGACCCCAGACTATCTCATGCAGCTCATGAACGACAAGAAACTGATGAGCAGTCTGCCCAACTTCTGCGGGATTTTCAACCACCTCGAGCGACTGCTCGACGAAGGTAAATTACGATCCGTGTGCGGGAAAATAAGGGGTGAGCATAGGGAGATGCGATCGGCACAGAGGAGCATCACTAGCGGATTCACCGATGAACGAAAACGTTTCTACTATTTCCATTTCGTGCAGACGTATGTATATGTGACAGCTTCTGTTTAACCTATGTTTGGAGCGGTGGTCGCTACGGACGCGTGACTTCTTGAAAACAGTGGAAGCGGCTATATACACCTTTATTTAATTGGCAAAAATAAATAAATAGCAAGTTTCATGCCGCGCTAAATTCTCGTGTTGACGGCTAAAGCAATGCAGGGCACTAACGCAAGACCACACGACGAAAATGACCGTGGTTTCATTCGATAAACCACCTACTGAAAGGACAAATAAAACATCTCGCGAAATAGTTCACGCAGTGCCTACATAAAAAGATTTCTCAGACTATAGCTAAAAGGAATGTTGTATAAACATAATCACGTATTAATTGAAATATTTATCTGCAAGTTAGCAAACAAATCTGATGCATATCTATCAAATACAATTAATAGCATTTCCGTCAGATAAAATGTAGCTAGCTTTTGTCTTGGAAATATCGAATAGACAACGACTGAGTCGGATTTATAATGATCAACATCAAACAGAATATTAAGATAACGTGTAAAGGTAATGTCAAACTTTTGTGAAGAAAATCTTAATTACAAAAAGGGGCTAAATAAAATGTTGAAGCAGTAATTTTAAAATGTTAATGCAGGTTTGATTGTTAGTGTTATGTATTTTTCTCTGTTTGGCTTACTTAGCTGATTAAATATCATTTATGCACACAACAAGTTATTTAGCTTATAAACGAACTGTGTGCTCGCATATACAGAAAATATCCTGTTAATTATGTTAAGCAAAATATGTCCACCGCAGTCCCTGGGGGGTCTTTCTGGAACTGGCCTTTCGTACGCTGCTAAGGGTGGGTCTACCGGATAAAACTTGTGGATAAGAGATCTCTTGATGCAGAAATTTGGAAAGATCGATGGGGCGAAGCTGGACTGAGCACCAGGGGGCTCCCAACAGTTCATTCCAAACGCTTATGCTTAAAGGGAACCGAGAATTGCACACAGCATCTCATTCTATTATTACTTTATTAAGCCAATCTCCCAATAAGCTGCGTAAAACTCGTGGTCTGTTGAGAGCAGTTAAAACCCCATTTTCTCGCTGTCAAACGCTGTCAATTTAGAAAACGACTTGGAAAGATGCCCCTCCCCTCCAAATCTTTTCACCCTTTACTCCAAGAATAGCATTTAAGTTATTCTCATTCTGTCTTTGACTCTGGGGGGGGGGGGGGGGGGATGGGGGAATGGG
>JABFEB020000111.1:968741-980226 GCA_019775895.2 Stomatorhinus ivindoensis
CCCACGGCGTATGAGGGAATTATTTGAGCAAGCAATGGCCCTAGTAAGTGAATGGAAAGAAGTGGAAAGTAACAGCGGGCTATTCGAATGGGGAACAAGTCGGGAGTAACTGCGCAGGATTTTATCTTGTGGTTGTCACAGTAAAACCCCGCGGTGTGAGGGATCCACGGGAATGAATCCCCCCCGCCACCACTCCCCCGGACGCTTATGTGTTACTGCTATTACGGTGTGAATGAATCATTTGCGTATGCCCTGGGGCTGCTTAAAGGGGAAGGGCGCAGTTGCTTGATTCGAGTAAACAAGTAGGCCTATATGTATGCGGAATATTGTATATTTTTTACATTTACGTTTGACTGATTAAGACTTGAATTGCCCTTCATTATTATCGCCATGGGTCACACTGACTTGTTAAAATATACACTGGGGCTTTGTGCTGAATGTTAAATATTTAGACAGCTATAAAGTCTGCTATAAAAAGTTATGACAAAAGGAGCTCCAGCTCTTGTTCTTGCGGTGGAGAGGCGCTGAGTGCATTGCAGGGGCCCACAGGACATTTAATTAATCTCCTTTTTGTGAATGCAGTTCAGTGGTAAAGCAGCCGCTCCATGCCCTGCTTCGTCGCGATGACGTTTTGTCTGTTATATGAATCAGTGCTGTAGTGGTCTCAGACGTGAGGCCAGGGACCATGTCAATGAATGGAGGAAGCTCCACACTAAGGCAGTGTCTAATCACGGGTGGCCTTACTCGTGAGTTTCCCTCTGCTGTCTCAGACACCGGGCTTAATATACCATTTATGCAGTGTGCAAGATGCCCTCTGATGACCTCGGCCAGCTTGCATGTGACACATGCTCAGGGGTTGCAGGGATCCTTCCCAAACGATATGTGATATTTACACACACACACACATTGGTGGTAAATGTGCAGTCTGAGTTGGTTTACTAAAAGCCCATGTCAGCATGTCCCAACACTGAGCACATGATCAACACAAGAGAAATCAGACACAGTTCTTTTGGCCTTCTCCAGAAATTACTTTTCGGGTGGTTGTTAGCTGCTGAATAAATTAATCTACAACAAAAGAGATGTATGAAGGGCTCTGCGCTGCTCGCCTGGCACCCTTGTGAAAATAACTCGACAGAACTCGCATGTTTCACTTCTCCTTTGTCTGTTTCTCTGGGTTTCTGTGCTGTGCACTAGTCACACCAGAATCTGTAAGAATTATTCAGGTGAAAATGAGACAGTGTCATGGAAGGCGTATCAGCCGTTACAGGGAGTGTTTTTCAAATGTGATCACTCCTAAACAATCCCAGAGTCGGTGAAGTCAGAGAGAACAGGAAAACACACGCATGCGTGTGAACGCAGCTCTATAAGGGTGACTTTGCATGAAGGTGGTTTAAGGGGAATCTGTAAACACACATGCCGCGTGTCACTGGTTATTAGCTGACAGAGATGTATATGGGTGTGTTTTTTTTGGCATTTCCTTTAGGGTTTAGCATGAAGCATATTGACTACATGAGCTCTGGCCAGTGCGCGTTCACCCGGCTTCCGTTATGTCCAGATTACAGAGCAGTTCAGACACAATGGTTTCACTTCCAGCACCCAGTCTGCCTGACTCCCAGCTTTGAGCTCACATGTGGAACAACACAGAATAATGCTTTTTCAGCTGAGCCCTGCACAATGAATGCCCCCCCAACCCATGTGGTTTGTGTTTCTGATTGGTTGTGTGTCCTGTAATGGTTTTTGTGGGTATGTAAGTGAAACTGAGCTTGCACCCAGATATGAAGTTAAAACACTTCTTTTTTCATTTTGTATAAAACATGACATTCAGAGTTCATTCTCCAAAATGATTTAAAGTTCAAGCCTGCCTTGTGGTGTCAGAATAAGGCATTTGTGATATGCATCCGATTCAAGGAAATGTATAGTGAAACGTGGTGCTATGAAGTGAACATCACATTTGGATGTGGAACATGGGTGGATCCCATTGGCCATTCAATGAGGAGAAGGCCATTTTAGGGGCTAGTGCAGCTGAAGATCCACTTGCCTTTTGCCTCATAAGGCGTCCCATTTTTCTTTCTCTGTAGTCCCAGGCTTCTCAAACTCAGCCACCCAGGCCCATTTTAAACTACACACTGGCATTTCGGTCTTTGCTCTCTGTATGTTGAGGACAGCAGTACATTTACAGACATGCTTTGGTATTCTCGTGTTGTATTCCTTACCTTTAGAAAACAACCCAAAAAAAGGCATTACAGAATACAGACCCTGGCACTTTAATCGTACTGATAATTTGGAAAAAGAAACTAAGATTTAAGACAATGATTTAATTCATACCATTGCTCATATGAGTACCCGCTTAAGCTGTAGTTCAAAGCAGTGGTGATATTTATCATCATCATACTCATTATTGTCATTATTAATATTTCATTGTAATCACTGCAGTTACTGTCTCCTGGAGAATGGTCAGTCTGCTTGAAAACGCCAAGCAGGCCTAAACATTTACTTAAAAATAAAAGTGAAAAATGTCTGTGTCCTTAGCTACAAAGCCATAGCATAAAGTTTGCAGTATGGATTTTATATCTTATTTCTTATAAACATCTAAGAATCGTTCGTCTGCTATAGGGCCCCTGCTTTACCTCTAACTTGCTATTATTTGTGTTATATCTCAGTTTAATAATAAAGTTCTCTCAGTGGTCTTATTGTATTAATTAAAATAACATATTTATGTTCTAACTAGTGTAAGACCCTCCGATTTACCGGTGAATATCAGATGCACCCTGTAAGGTGGAGCTGTACCCTGGCCGACACCGGGAGGGATCGGGACGCATCCCGAGGGTCACGCAGCCCGGTAACGGACGAGCGGCGCGGCTCTGTCGAGCTCAGCGTTATTCGGCCGGACGCCGTAATGAAATATTGCCAACAGCTTCATCGAAGGAGAGGCGTCCAATTTGCGTGTTGTTTTACACGCAGGGGATGTATTTTATGTCCTTTTTTTGGTGGGGAGGGGACACGTGACCGCGGTATTATAAAGGCTCAGCGTCAGGTGAGTATCGAAAATGTGCTTAGTAAGGGTCATTTTGGGGGGGGGGTACCCTGTAAAACTGAGGGAGACTATTCTAATGACAAGAAGCACCCGCTTGCTATAATATAAAATAAAGACATTATTTACACGCGGGTAGATAAATAAGTTGATCTGCGTTAGGCGGGTCATTACCGACTGTCACTTAAGTTCTAATGACACACTTATTACCGCCCAAAGGCCTTTATTGTCCCCGTTCTCTTTTTTAGATGACACTTGGATTTTCTGAAAACAACACATTTATGATACAATTATTGTCATGATATTTTTGGGGTTTACGTCGGCTGTGAAGTCACACGAAGAACCGGTCGTTCCGCTTGATAATTGTTAAAAACGATCTCGAAGACGGTATATATATAAAAATATGTGTTAAAAAATCCAGTCAAATCTGTGTGAAAACAGTCCATTTGGTTGAAATGTAAAGTTTGCTGACTAAAAGCTCGCTGGTGAATTTAAACATACATTGGTCCAGCTCGGCGGTTGGTCGGAATGACTTTCCGACCGTTCGTATTATAACTTGTTTTTTTTCTGTGAGGATATACCGTAATAGCAGGGCATGTGAGAACACACCGTAGCCCTTTATGGTGCCGATGGAAATGGCTGAAAAGATAATATCGCGGACTTTGAGGGTATTACCGGGCCCTATAGCCTCCATCCGCAGACCGAAATCTACTGCCACACCGCCGGGAAGCGAAAATAAATAGGCGCCAGCAGAAAGGCGGGCTGCTATCGGCAGCCATCAGGATCCAGCCGGGCGTCGGAGTGCGATCGCTGGGTGTGTGATTGTGTGTGAGAATGCGCGCGCGCATGTGTGTGAGAGGGACAGAAGGAGAGAATGTACGTGTGTTTGTCCCTATGTGTGTGTGTGTGTTCTCTGTGTGAAAGTATGTGTATGAAAGAGTGTGTGTTAATGCATGCAAGACCATCAGTATTTGTGTGAGTGTGTGTGAGTGTGTTGCGGGGGGGGGGGTGCTGCCATGTTGACCGCACTGCAGTAACGAATGCCACACCTAATGCCAATGGATTGGCACGTCCTCACGGTGACCAGAGGTCACAGCGTACGGAGACCAGCATATCCTTTGGTGTCGTTTTTTTTATGGGACAGGGTGAGGTGTTTTCTGTGGGGCTGCACACACATTTTAAATAAATGAAAAAGCAGCTGACAGATTTCCATTTTGGGGGAATAATCCCAGACCCCTTGGGGAAGGAGTAGCCATCTGTAACCGACTCACAAACAGAGCGTGAATCATTACATGTACAAGCATCTGTGTCTGTGTGTGTGTGTGTGTGTGTGTGCGCGCACGCGCACGTGTTGACTCGCATTCTTGCGCAGCCCTATATTTCTGGGGTGAAGGGAGGATTGGATAGGCGTTGGCTGGATGAGGTCATCTCGATGGCTCGTCCCAGTGCTGAGGTGATGTCATGGTGTGCTGCTGAGCTCACGGCCTGCCGCCACCGTACCGGCCCTGAGCCATAGGCCACTTTGGGCGTGTATGAATGCATTCCCCAGCCCTGTTAGGGCGCACGCCTTTTTTTTTGCTGCAGCTGCAGTGAAGGCGATAAGGCAAACCACCTAAGGGGGGCGCTGGAGGGATGATGAGAACTGCACAGACAGTAAGGGGGTGTGGTCACAGGTGTGATGAGGGGTAGAGTGATGGATCAGGCTAGAATGGTTGACCAAGGTGAGTGACAGCGGCAAGGTGTCTAAACTTGCTGGCTTTGATGTTTGATGCTGGTAGCAAGATAGTAGTGTCTGCAGTGTCATAAAAAGTCTTTGTTTTGCCTTGTCCTTTATATTCTGAGGTAAATTACTTAAGTTTTTATGGTCACATGATGCTCGTTTGAAGCAGTTGGTGTGTTTTGTTTTCTTTTGGTGACTTCATTAAACAGGGAGGTGTCCCTCAATGTTACCCGAAAGGCCACACAGATGGCAGCGTAAGGCTGAGGTTGCCCTCAGAGATGCCTGCTTGCGTGTTTATCTTCACCCCGTGCAGCACTGAATGCTTGCTGTTGACGGCAGTCTATGGAGCTCTAGCCGCTCAGTGGTGCGTGACCGCTCTTGCCTTCCCCATCTTAGGTGCTCTGGCACAATGATGTTGTGATCTTCTCCCTTTGTTCACCAAGACGTTAGGCCTTGGCCTAGGCCGTGTTCGAGTCCATTTTTTCCATGTCCTATTGGTCAGGCAGAAAGAGGGCGGAGCTACGCACGACCAGCCACAGAACTGAACAAAGGAAGATTCTGGCCGTGCAGACTTAAGGGCTTGACAGATTTGTCTGAGTCCAAGTACAGTGTACTTTTCTAAATCATTCTCAAGACCTTAAGGGACTTAGAAAATCCATCCGTTTCAACCATAATTAGCCTAAGTAGCCCCATTCATCACATAATTGAAGTAATTAATTAATTCTGAACCAAAGTAGGGTGGGGGGCGGGGGGGTGTCAGTAGCCAAAGTTAATTTATCCAGAATTAACTTGGATTCCGTCCCTGTGTTGCATTGCAATTCTCTCTCTGAATCCCCCCTCCCCCCATCTCCATGTCATAGCTGGTAGTCATCTTGGGTGAGGGAGGGGGATCCAAATCAGAGCACTGAAAATCTGTCTGAGGCCTGAGTGCAGCCCCAAGTATAGGCAGGATTGAACTATAGATACACGAATTAATTTAAATTTGAGATTAAAAAATAACATTTTTGGGGCATTTTTTTTGCGTAGAAGGGAGGGTGCAGAGGGGCCTGCTGCTGCTGCAGGTTTGGGAAATGCCACCGTGGCAATTTTTCCCCCTTTTCTTACACCGTTACTTGATTTCCATGCCCTGTGAAGTTTCTTATTCATTTACCTCTCTTGGGTTGAAATGATAGAACTGCTACATCACTATACTAAAAGCGTCTGTTTTAAATGTGCTCCACCAAAGAATCTATTTTCTGTTTGGGTAGATATTTTTGCAATGTTTTTCACCACAGTAATAGAAACACCTGAACAGGGACATGCGTAATGAATACATATATCAGAGCCATTGTGCTTCGAGTGAAACCGCAGTCGCACTGGCTTCACAGTGCCTTAGTGATGCGAGTCTCTCACCAGGGTCACCGCAAGGTCACGCTAGGGTAACGGCCCTTACAGAGAGGTCATGGGTGTGCTCACAGACGACCGGGCTTTGTGAAAGCCACTCACAGCAACCTGAATGAAAGCCGATGGATTCCCAGTTGATTCTCAGTAGGGTCATGGTGTCAAAGAGGTCAACGCTCAGAGGTTCAATAAATAACATTATAGCTCAAAACCGGGTATCTGGAGTACGTTAAAGAGCAGCCTGGGATCTGTGGTGGTATACAGCCATGTTCATTTTTTGTGACATTTGTGTAAACAATTTATCTTGTGTTTTCATATCACGCATCAGTGTATAAGACTTGCAGCTAAGCTGCCCCATGTGGATGTACAGCTTGCTAAATATGCATATTTGAGTGCGATCACAGAGATTGCCCATTATTTCTTAATCCTTACCAGGTGTGATATAAATCTTTTTGCCCTGCAGACTGCTGTGTCGTACCTTCAGACCCAAGTGCCTCATTTTCTAGGTTTTATTGGCTGACTTGTAGACAACCTGTGCCCCTGTATATCAGCAGGCAGTTTGCATATCCTAAAAGTACTAATGGCCTCCTTCCCGAAAATGTTCTAAAGATTTCTAAAACATGCATATATATCTGTAGTCAGAAGCAGAAGCAAAGGCGAGCGGTTATCGTGTCATTCTCTTAAAGGATTTATCAGATCTGTGACTTCGTAAGTTTGATTTAGAGTTCATAGATTTTATGTCACATGACTCTTCTGCAGAAAATGTCTCAGTCAGGGTTGACTTGTCAAATTGGTAACTAATAACACAGAATAACCACAACAATGTAACAGTCGGTCATTTTCAGATACAGGGCAAAATTCACAGTGTAGATCTCTGACCTTTCGATACATCCCTTTTCTTTTTATTAAACAAGGAGTAGCACTTCCAAGTGAAGCAGGTTGTCTGTTAATTCCAGCATTGGGATTGATATGAGGGGATTTACAGTAACTTTTGCCCTCCGTTTATTTGCGGGAGGGGTGTTGACATCCCATTTAAATGAACATGTGACCTTTGATGTGGCTCGTTACAGGACATTAAACCCTTATTAACTCCTTAACTGTGACGTGTCAGGTTTCACATGGTCATAGCTGCCTGCGGAGGAGTCCTGTTAGCTTCATTAGTGTCGCAGAGCTGCCAGTCGGAGCCAGTCCGCTGTACTCGCTGCAGAAAAATCTGCATAAACAAACACACATGTTCATTAAATTTGTCAACGGGATCAGTCAGCCATCTATAAGCTCTGTCGCAGTCCCTTTTTGGGGATTGTGAAGTCAGCTTCAATGCTCTCGTTAATTTCAAAAAGCAGGTTTTTAAATGCTTTCACCTGCCTTTGATATTTTCACTGATACCGCCAGCCTTTGGGAGGGGCTGTGATCTGTGTGTTTAATGGTGGCCCTTGAGGCCTGGGAAGACACCATGCAGGTGGGCTCTGTGGTAGCTCCGCGGTAGCAGCAGGTAGGACTGCGGGGTGACCAGCGTTTGCAGCTCGGAGGCGGGTAGGCCCATATGTTGCCTGAGGCCTTGGCCCCACCCACCCCTAGCCCCCGGCACCCATCAGAACACCTCGTTGAACTGATAGCCATGGAGAATCATCATTTCCTTGTCGGCAGAGCTGCACAGCATGCACAGACACACACGTTGCTTACAAACACGCGCAATGTAAATGGACACATTCTGTATAAACATGACCACGTATACTGCATAAAAACACCCTCACATATATGATTAAATGCATGCATATTCACACACTGCATGACTAAACGCACAAATTCACATTGCACTCATCATATTTAAACCAGGACATAGGTATACATGCACCCCCACCCTCAGGGGACCTAGTAGTGACACAAACTTACGCAAAGGCCAGCCACTGTCCTAGCTTCACGTTTCCAGGGTCCGGCGGACAGTCAATTAACCAGGGAGCAGACAAGCCACTTCTAAAGCTGCTGCCTTGCTCTTTTCAAAGAGGGTGGAAGCTTGCTGGTGCCTGGTGAATGGGTGTGCATTTTACACGGTGCAGCAGAGCTTTCAAACGCCCAGCCTGGAACCACTGATCTCAGGGCATTCTTAAACACATGCTGTTACACTGCATCCCAGGACCTGGGAGCCTGACTTGACCTAATTCATTAATCTTTGACGATCTTCAGAAAAAAAGAACATTTTAACCAAACAGCTGACCTTCTGATGCAATTACACAATCAAGCTACGTTTCTGGGATTGCTTAATTAACTGCGCCACAGAGGTGCCACATTTGTGTTCTTTCTTTATTAGCACTGAGGTGTCGGCATACCGTTACGCGTCTCTTCGTTAAAGGGTCCCTCATTCGTGCCCGGAAGAATGCCATCTAAAAAAGGAATAATGCCCCCCCCCTTGTTTGTGATTCGACGTGGGAATGTGTGCATGTAATAGTTCTGATGTGCATCCCTCACACAGCGCGTCCCCGGCACTGTTTTCCATAATTAGTCCCCTTTCCAAACCGCCTACAGCAACCTGTCGTTTCAGCCTGTTTCCGCTGATAGTCGGTGTCCGACGGCATTCCTGCATGCCGATATGCCGTCTGCGCGGGGCTGGCTGCACGGGGCTGGCTGCGCGGGGCTGGCTGCTTAGGCCTGGCTGTGTGGGGCCGCCTGCGTGGGCATGTGTGTACGGCCCGCACGTAGACAGGGAAGCATCTGCTGGTCTATACATGTCACAGTGTCGGGACACATTGCCGTAGATCAGGGGCCTGCCTGTTACTATTTAAGACCTGTGGTGAATGTTTCGCTTAGGATACTGTCGTACCGCTCACCCGTCTGTATGATATAGACTGTGATTCGGTTTGCAGCCAGCCTTTTCTCTTTATGTGCTACATGCCCTCTGATGTTTCATTGAAATAATGGGACTGGCTCCACTAGCGTCTCACTCCCATGATTCCTTTTTGCCACTCGGATGTTGGGGGAGAATCAGGTAGAGGCCTTTAGCATCCCCCGCACTCTGCGGGTTTCCTCTTACGGCAGCAGAGCCGATGGTGCCCAGCTGGGTCGGCTTGACGATTGAGTCAAACACACGTGCTCCGCCTCTGTTTTTCCTTCCTCTGTCAAAGGTCAGAGTTGTTCTCATTTGAGGCAGATTTCTCTTTTCCAAAAACAATCTAATCCTGGCGCTTTTAAATAATCAGGTAGCTCTCCTGCTCTTGTACCTCTCTCTGTCCTTCAGCCATTCAGCTTTAGGTGACCATTTTCATGCATTTTCATTGTACTGTTGAAGCCCCATGTCTCTTGTTGTCCATTTATGGTCAGTCCCAAGGTCTCTAAACTGTACTGCTGGTTCACTGCCTCCAATCAGCGATTCCCGACATTTCTTGCAGCCCCCCCAGCCTCTGGTCCCTGGTTACGGCTGTCGTTTGGGTGCACTCACCGTGTCGCTTGAGACACGGGGCCAAATAGCAAAAATGGGACGAGACAGGAAGTGGGGAACGCCTGAGGACGGCTCTTGTTGGCCTTCCACATTTCCGTGCGGAGCATATGCTGGGGAGAGAGTAGGGAGACGGGCGGGATGGAATTGTAATTCTGGGGGAAGAAGGGGCCCAGATGGCGTCTCTGTTTGAGACCTCGCCTCTGCCTCCCCCCCCCCGACCGAACCCTCGCTTTCGGATCGGCAGCCTCTTGTGGCGCTCTGTAATTACAAACACAGGAGGGTGTTAGCGAGATGGCTCCCCCTCTTCCTCTTCCCCCCTCCCTCGGGCTGCTCTCGCACACGTCTCTCTTCTTCATGGATATTACATCATTTCAACTCGCAAGCGTGGCGTCCCTGATATGGCACTGGCGTTATGCGGGGACAGCACAGGAGTTTTGAATGTCATTGCAGCGGGACTCATTTACTTTGTGAGGCATTGCTGTCTTTATTATTACTATTATTATTGCTATTACTATGGAAAGAGATTGGTCTCATTCTTAAAATATATGCAAATGCATGCGAAATATACTGAAATCATCTGCATATTTCCCTGAGTGAAAGGAAGCTTTCTGCAGCAACACACAGCAGAATGTGTGAGAGATGAAAGGGGGCACAGTGTGTGTGGCTGGTTTCTTTTGAATGACAGCCATTCATTTGAGAGATCGATTGGCTGCAGTGGGTCAGGTGGTTTTCTCCCTCTTATGATTGAAAAATTCAGCGTGGCAGCATAACGCTGTTTGATGCTTCCGCACCTGTACACACACACACACACACACAAGGCTGCCTTGATGAAATGACAGCTAATGCCATTAGGCTGCTCAGAAAGGCTCATTCAGCATAAGAATCAGCAGAAATGGAGCGGATCGTCATGAGAGGTACCTCCCTGGCGAGCCTTTGTGCTGTGAAGGGCGCCTGCCTTTCGACTCAGGCAGTAGCGGCACCGAGAATCACTCTCAAGGACGGGGACTGTGGAAACCCGGCCCCAAGTCCCCTAGCAGAGAGGTGTCCCCCGTCCCCAGCAAAAAGGGGGTGCTGAGACCTTTCTTTTTCTGTTAATTGCATGTTCATCTATGGCTTTTAAAATGCTCTACGGAAATGAGACTTCCACAGCTGACCTTTGCCCGTTTAGGTCATGGTATCTGGCAGTAACTATGGAGGGATGCTGCAATGGAAGATGCAGGCCTGATGTGCTCCAGAGTAAAGGAACCTTCCCGTGAGTGCACAGTGTCCTCAAATGCAGCCCCCCTCGCAGAGGACACACAGCCCATTGTTACCCTGTCGTGTAATGAAAGGTGTCGGACTCACGGGGATCGTAATAAAGAGGCTGTTTTTAAGCACCCCCTCTCTCCCAGGGTTTTGAGGGCCATGTGATTAAGCTCCCCCAAGCACCTGCTGCGATTGCCCTCTGTCGGGAGGGCAGGCCACCATGGGGCACCTCAGGGCTGATGCTTTTGAGCCGTTCCCAGCTGAAGCCCTCGGCCTTTCCCTGTGCACGTCTCTATCACCTGTTGTTTTTGTCATTTTTTTTCTGCGTGCCCCAGACTGTGTGGCGCTGTCGTCCTGACAGATGAGACGGTGTCTGAAAACAGTGTTAAAGAAAATTCCCAGGAGGGAACCTGCGCTCGGTGTGCGAGTGTCTGAATGTCGCATCTCCTCCTGCCTCTCTTGCCGTGCGTTGTGAGTGCATGCAAATCTCGTGTTGTCTCCATTGGTACCTGTAGGAATTACAGCCTGCGCTGTCATGCCGTGTTTGTGCACGAGGAAGCAAATGCTTGTTTGTGTGTGGTGCCATAGAGTTGTGGGGTTGTGTGTGTGTGTGTGTGTGTGTGCAGGTTTCTTTGCCTGTCAATGTGAATAGGTGTGTGTGTGTGTGTGGGTGTGT
>JABFEB020000111.1:1004013-1035135 GCA_019775895.2 Stomatorhinus ivindoensis
ATGAAAAGCCCGGCTCTTTGTGCTCGTCCCCATCTGTTCTCTGCAAGCCACAATGGGCTCCCTCTTGCATGACATGTTTTTCTGCTGCTCCGTCTTTGTGGGTGCGAGGGAACCAGGCGGGGATCCAAAAGAGAGGAGCCCTGCCTGTGAATGGGGAGGGGGGGGGCGCTGAAGAATACAGACGCTTTTTGGGCCATTTCTTTCCTTTCCCCCATTTATCTCAAGCCCTCCAATACAGAGCGCTTAGGTTACTGAGCTTGGATACGGCCCTGCAAATCCGTGGCAACACTCACCGCAGCCAAACAATGTTCCCGCGACGTTCTCGAAGCGCTGTGGGAATACTGAAGTGCAGCATGGATGGCGTCGGGCTCGCCTTGATGCGGGGAACGCAGGCCGTCAGTATCCCTCGATGTTTCTGCCTTTCTCGTGGCTGGAAATAAAAGTGGTTGGTTAGAGGACACAGGCTGCGCTATTGTGCCAAAACAGAGCTTTCTGATTCGCCCCCAATAAGCGAAGTTCCTGAAGCTCGGCGAGGAACAGCTGTCAGATAAATATGAAATGCGAAGCTGGGAGGAATGAATTCCCCCGTCGGGAAACAACAGACTGCAGGAATCCAGTCGGCCCAGAGCGGCAATGAACTCACATGTGTGTGCGTATGTGTGTGTGTGGGGGGGGGGTTACATGTGTGAACAACAGGGAGCTCTTTGGTGGTCACATGAGTAGTCGTCCAAAGACCATCAAAAGGCTCTTTGTTTACAGCTGGAGTGTGGAAATCCTGAGCCGGCCTTTCTTGTGCGTTCCGGGGAGTTCTCACCCCCACACCCCACCCCGCCTGAACTCAGAGAGGCTCTCTGATAGGGAACGGCCACCTCCCCACACCCCACCCACATACACAATGCTGAGGTTTGATGCTTTTTGTTGCATTGTTCACGGATGGGGGGACAAGGGGGGGATAGTATGAGCGCCGTCGGCACACTGGACTCTGCTCGCCAGCGCTGGCAGTCGCAGGCACCGGGAAGAACGAGTTTAACTGCCCTGCCCCTCTCCGAAGACACAAATCCACTGCACAGGGGTTTGACACGGAATGAGGTAGCCGGCTAGAGGGAGGGGGGTCGCCTTGGCAACCAGCTGGGCCTTCTTAGGAAATGGGAGCCATGTGACTGACATGCCCCTTGAAGAAAGGCCTTGGTCCTTCACATAATTCAGCTGTTTCGCGATAGAGAGAGTGAATACAAGGGCCCATGCAGCCGATGCAGGGACGCGTTATCCGGGGTGGTGGACTTGGGCGGGTGGGGGCCTGGCAGGTGGCAAGGTGCCGATTCTCATGATTGTTATATATAGCACGATTAACCTGGTAGCCTCAATTCAGATTTATTCAAATAAAGTCTTTAAGAAATGTCAGCTTTGAAAAGGAAAAAAATCCTACCTGGAGAAAACGTCCTTCTGCAAATGCCAGACTTTTTTTTTACTGGGGTTTTTACTTTTAGCAGGAAGTTGACAGCGTGTCACTTCTGCATTTAAAGGTCGCAATCCCCACATGTGACATTTCTGTTTCACGTTGTGAAAATAGGAATTGAGACGCTTTCCTACCAAGTCGCGTCGAATAATGCTCCCTGGCCCTAATTGAATTAACATTTTGCCGCAGAGAGCGCGGCGGCCGCCGTCTTCGCAGTGATTTACTTGCTTTAATCGGGCGGTGGCTTGATTCCTCAAATCAAGCTTATGACTCTAAAGCACGGAGCGAGACGGGCAAACCTCTAAGTCTCGAAGGCACGTCTTACATATTAAAATATGAAAAAAAAACAAAACAGTCTGCCTCGGCTCATAGACTCCTGCCATAAAGGAAGCTTATTCCTGGCCTGCAGTAAACATCATCACAGCAAGTAGTATTTCAAAATAAAACAGTAATTCATGGCTAGAGTCATTCCTGGATTTGAATATTGCATTCATTAACATTAAATATTTTTTTCACGTAAGTGTAATCCACGGAAGGGTAGCTTAGCTGCAGAGATGCACTGTTTCACTCACTGGCATCTTCAGTTCATCTGAAGTGCGCTGTATGTTTCTGTAGATGATGCTGCACTCTGGGATGTGGTCTCTACCTTCCTCACTGACCTTCCTGTCTCACACAGTGGAGGCCGTCCAGAGCTCCTCCATGGGGGTTCCTGCATCCTGCCTGCATTAGATCATCACAGGTCACGTCCTGCCTACAGCTCATGGCTGTTAACTTGTCTCCTGCTCACCACTGGGCAATTCCTTCTCCCAGCAGCCACTAACTTCCCCCTGGGGACATTCTTCTAAGTCCTCCTCGGGCCTGGAGTAGGTGTTCTCCCCTAGGGGTTGACACTTAAAATGCAGGTAAACGGACAGAATGTGACACTTTCCCTCAAAGGCATTATCGTCTGAGGATAGCGTTAGCAGCCTTCCTCAAACTCCAGAGTTAGATCCTGGCTGCAGGCACACTGAAAGTATAATGATGCGTAATGAGCTGGTATGTTCATTTCCAAGCTCCCGCATCTGTTCAGGACTAAAATCGCCGACTCCGTGGTAACAGAACAGAACACACAAAAAAAAATGGTCAGATGTGAAGACTGGCGGTTTATCTTTACGATCTCGATGGGCAGACTTGTCGAGGAGAGACGCTGGAGCCGTACCTGCAGATTAGAGGGACTGATGGATGGCATTTAAGGATATGAGGGCCGTGTTTCCCAGGTGGGATAACGGCTGGTGCGAGAACACGGCCCGCAAGCTGGATGTGCCACAAAGCTCACAGATAAGCAGTTAGATCACTGTTCACCAGGAAGGCGCTCACGGCGCCGCGTTGGCCGGGCTTAGCGGGGCTCTGTTCATTCCTCTGCATCTCAAACAAATATGAAACAGAAATGATTTTACTGTTCACCAGCGCGCCCAGCTTCCCGTCTCTAACTCAGCACCAAGAAGAGCACGATCCCAAATGTGCCTCGGACACGGGTGTGGACCCTGAGATCTGAGGCCGTTGGTTTGAGGGGGTGCCTGCCCCCGAACATCTCCCTATGCAGACTGACTGTGTGCCTGTACGCCCAGGGCAGAACTGTGTTAGTGTGTTAAATGAACAGTTCTGTGTAAATATTCCCACAGGGGGTGACCACTGGGTCTGAACTGCAGAATAAAGTGTGGTGATTTCTCAGTTCATTAAAGGTTAATGCCATCAGCAGGATATGGCTGATCATAAAGGGCCTTCCTGTACTTTCTAGTGCATTTTAGCTCTCTTCCCAGCAATGCCGTGTCATTTATGTCATATTTGGGGTTTTCTGAGGAGGCCATGCTGACTGGCTTGGGGTGAGCTTCATCCCTCATTTGCACATCACAGGCAGGCGAAAGCTGCCCGTTAGCAGCTAAAGGAAGACCTCAGTAGATAAGGAAGAGTTTAACCATGTTACAGTACAGTCTAAATATGGAGGATCCTGTCCAGGGCGCCCTGTTTATCCCGAGCCCAGTGCCTCCGCGTCTCCACGGCCCCCCGTAACCGGCAGAGCAAATTAAGGTCACGCTTGACGGAAGCCCGCTTATTAGCATGCGCCGCTCGTGCACCATCCTCCCGGAACAGGAACACTGCCGGCTTTATTCAGAGCCAATTAACGTGGAAGCTGGTCACGCCAAGCCCAAGGCAGGGAGAGAGCAGTCCTGAAGGATCAGGCGGGATGTGCGTCGCTTCTCACCGTCCCCTTTCCCTGACCTGCCGCGATTTTCCCACCCTGAATTCCTTCACACGCACACACATGCTCACACAGATTAGGATGACTTTGGATGCGGTTCACTTCCTCTGCCCTGTTCCGGACAAGCAGGAAAGGATTCTACACACCCAAACCATTCTCTAAATAACCCCGTATCTAATTTTAACCTTGTTCATTTACTTTGCAGGCACACAAAATAAATGAGAGAGGGCTTTCCTCAATCATCTGTGTGTTTTCAAAACTGCAGACCGCTGTTTGCGTGACATTCCACGTAAGCGCCATTGATAAAGAGTTCTGTATTTTCTTTTGAAGTAAATTAGTAGAATATTTCAAGTTAAAACTTTGTTTCATGAATTAAAAAAGAAAGTGCTCCTCCCATTAGATTTTCGGTTTGCGGATGCTGTAAAAGTTTGTAAAGTTTGCTTTCTGAAAGTATAAATAAAGGAGTGGACGTCTTTTCATGATTGGTAACCTGTGTACCAATTTAAAGTGTGAAACAGCCTGCTGTTGGTGATTTTCTAGGAGAGGTTAGATTGCTAAGCATAAAAAATATCATTCCAGCTTAATATGACCACACATACGTTGTATGTCACTGATCCTGTCATCCGAGGACCCCAAACTTGAGGCGAGCATTTGCATTACATGCCCAAGGCTGGAAAAAGCTTTCAGGAACTGGGGAAGCATTTCAAGACCTCGCCAGGCCGTGACCAAGTCCTGGCGGGTGTTTCGTGCCAGATTGTACATTTAGTGGATAATTAGCTTATTAGGCCACCAGCTGTCAGGACATGACACGTGTGGCAGATATATTCTGGCCGTGCGCAGTTTGCCAGGGCTGCTTGATACCCTTCTGCCCTCCGCCCACCCCACTCTTCCTCATCATTCCGTGCATTTCTGCAAATCCTCACACATCTGTGATAAATCTGGGAATGCGCGCCAGGATGCAATCTCGTCGTATCAATCCGGACGGTTCAACTCTGTTCGATAGGGTGGTCTTCATCGCTGTGGTAGGAACGGTGAGCTCCAGCGGAAAACACGAGGCTGTTTGCGCATGCATATTTAACGAGCATTTATTTAATTAGACGGCCAATTAAAAGAGACGGCAGTCAAATTAACATACATATTGGATTAAGATTCATCGACTCTTATAAAAAGCCATTAGGGGCATGACGTCCAGTGAGGTTACATCTCTGCAGGTGTGCGGTGCTAAACGGGCTGTGCCGCCTCACAGAGCCAATCATGGCACACTTATCGGCATCTTCCTCGGCATGAAGCTCCAAAGCCTCTGTGATCCCTGGGATAAAGAGATACTTGTAGTTTTGGGAGCTTCAAAGTGACGACCGTGATCTCACCCCCTCACCGCGTGCAGCGTCCGGGTTCACACCACGGTTCACGCTCTGCATCCTGTCTGCTGCTGGCAGGGGTCACATCAGAGCTGTGAAATGGCTGCCGTTGTGGGGGGGGCCAGCATCACCCTACCAGTCTAGGTGGGGACCTCGCTCATTGAAACGTCTCACACTGATGACCTCATCTAGCCGGTGATGCGACAGTGATGCGACAGCATGACACCGGGCACAGAGGCTTGTCTGACCAGGGTACACCAGTCTTGGAGCAAGTGACGCGGCAACGACTTCCCTTTATGCCAAAAATATACCTCAAAGCCCGGTCCACAACGGCCAACAGGAAAGCTAGATCCACCATTCCAGACAGGAAGCCCCTCGGGAAAATTCACCCCCATCAGCATTTTAGAGGGACAGACACATTTCACGTTTCATCACACAGGAAGGCCATGGTGACAGAGAGGCGCGTGTCGCCCATGATCTCACAAAGCTGGTGACATCATCAGGCAGCTGCCCGAGCTGACAAGCGCTCAGGCTTTGTTTCATTAGCTGAATGATTGTGGAAAGGCCATTGTTTAATGGGAGTCGCCACATGCCTGTCCGAACAGTCCCCATGAAAGTCTACAACCTTTCCCGTCTCAGCAACAGCGAGAGGGGTGAACTTTAAATGCCCATCTTGGCAGGGGGGCACGGGCAGCTTATATAAAATAATTCAAAATGAAAGATGAGATTATATGGCTCGATCGCCCTGAGCTTTCTGTGTTCGGTTTAAATTGACCTTATTGACATTTACTACCCGTGCCATCAGCCGGGCCAGACGCACGTTACCATGCCCCCATCCTGATCTTGTGTGTGCGTGTGAGCATCAGAGAGAGAGAGAGAGAGAGAGAGGAACGAGGGAGGGCTTAGGAAGGGCGGTATGTGGATGTGAGGGACATGGAGGACAAAAGAGCTACAGGGGACATGAGTCACATCAAAGACAGAGATGAGGAGATACAGGGTGAGGAAGACTGAGAGGCAGGGGAGCATGACCCAATGCGTGCTCAGCATGGGGTACAGCTTCGTTTTGGGGGGAGCCGGAGTTCATTGGGGGCAGGTGTGAGGTTGCTGCCCGGGTCTTCCCAGCCGATTCGGCTGACAGGCACCTGTGACGTGTCGCTCGATAAGCTTTCGCAAGCTTGTCTCCGAGGAGGACTGCAGTGGCAGGCGACACAGTGGGGAGCATTCTGCGACAGCACAGCACAGCACAGTGACACTTACTGGCAGAGATGCGCAACTGCAGCACCACCTCTCCCTCCTCCCCCACTCCAAACCCACAAGCTGAATGCTCTGCTTCTAGCCGGCTTGTGGCTCGCAGCTCCTCACCTCCTTAGTCTGTGTCAGGTGATATTTGGCTGACGAATATCATATGATACCATTCTCCTGCTGTCTCCCCCAACCCACCCCAGCCCCCAGACACTGCTGCATTTCTCCAGGCATTAAAAACAACAGCCCAAGGACAAAAAAACAATTTATCGATCTCGAGCAATTAGGACTGATTTACTCGTGTGGTAATGTATTCCGTCCCCCGAATGCACCACCCGCCATTGCATTAAATCATCTTCTCCTCAGATATTTATGTTTTTTTTTTTACTTCGTGAAGAACAAATTGAACAATACAGTCGTAAAACTCCCGTTCGGGTACTACTTAAAAAAGCAAAAAATTTCCTGAGCGTTTGCATTACGTGTTCCCGCCGCCGCCGACGCTGTGCTGACTCCACGTGCTGTGACAATGTAGCTGAAGCACATGAGGCCGGCTGTATGTCCGCAGGGACAAAGGGGTGAGTGTGTGGAACGATCAGCCGGTCAGGCATGCAGGAACTGTATATCGCGACTGAAGGACTATGTAGTCGAGACTGAGTCTGAGGATGGAAGCTTAAGGTGAATAAGCCTTTAAGCAGAGAGCGTGACGAAGGCCCCTCTCCCTGTCTCCGAGCCCCCCTGTTTGTTTACCTCTCAGCTGTCCGTGGCGGTGGGAGACCTTGCCGCAGTGGCTGTTAGGTTAGCGACTGCTCACTTGACACAAAGTGACACCGCTCGTGCGTTTCCCGTGACGCCGTCTTCTCCCCGCAGGCGGAGGGAGAAGACAGCCTGAAGAAGATGCAGCTGATGGAGCTGGCCATCCTGAATGGCACATACCGGGACGCCAACATCAAGTCACGTAAGGAGTGCCTGGGGGGGGGGGGGGACTCTCTATTCTTGTTCTGCACGAAAACCAGGGCGAGGGGGTCCAAGAAAGCGGGGGGGCGGCACAGAACTGGCAAAAGATGTAACCATCATCTGCGTAAAATATGTCACAGGCTCATGTTTCACCTAAAGAAACATGCTGACTCTTCATAGATATCCATTTATTTTACTAACATCTCATGTGAAGGGTGAGGACCTGTGGCATTTTTTACCTCGCTCATGGGAGTTCAACTCACACAAAAATGTTCTGAGGGCAGATTGAAAAATGATTCCGAGAGATAACCAATCAGACTGTAAAAGAGGTGGGTCCAAGCAACTAGAGGAAGCAGGACCATCCAATCAGATGTATTCATGTCCCACCTCCTTTAGTTGTTTGGATCCACACATTTATGAGTAAGTAAAACTCCTACAAGCGTTCAGTGTCTGAATTTGCCGTCTACTACCTTTTACCGCATTGAGCTTCCTGCTCTTAGGACACTCCAATAGGGGTGAAAATGAAAGGTGTCTTTCAGGGTCTCTGTAGCATTTACTTCAGATCATATTTATTATCTTTCCTTGAGTTGTATGTAACTGTGTTGTTTGTCTATACATCCCAGGCAGATGATTGTTTAAAGATTTCCTTTTGGTTCCTCCATGGTGATGCATGTGTGAGGCTCACTCAGCTGGCGTTATCTTCTTGAAGAAGGCTGCTACTGCTTAATTGGTCTGGGGATTTGATGAATAATTGAAATCCCCACAGTTTAGGAGCCGTTTTCAAATCCGACTTAAGCGGAGACGTGAAAAGCTCAACATGCACGTCCTGACATCTCCAGACTCGTACGAGCTGGTGTCACATACTGTGCCAGGTGTATGTTACGTGTGCGAACATGGCCTTGAACTCTAGGCCAAGGTCAATAACTAGAGCTTCACCACCAAAATAACACCTGAGACCGCTGCTATTCTGTTAAAACCCACAAAGAGTGGACTGGCTGGCTCATTTGTACAGGACCTCCCTACTAATGTTTTAAAGAAAATGTTAATAGCAGAACTACAATCACTCATTAAGTCATTGCATTTGTAGACTAATTACTAATTAGACTTAGATATATTTGACTAATGAGATATAACCGTTAGCTAATTGTTTCATTGAAAGACTAAGGCCTTAATCACACAAATTTGGTTGGATTGGCACTCGCAAGCAGCAACTGGTTACATCATTGCAGATTTTTTAAATGTTATAGGTATAGAAGCAGGTGAACAAGCTTTGACTGCAGTGACATGTGAAATGCCCAGCTCTGACTGCAGTGGGGTATAGAAGACCCAGCTCTGATTGCTGTGAGGTGCAGAAGCTCCAGCTCTGACTGCAGTGAAGTATAGAAGGCCCTGCTTTGACAGCACTGAGATGTAGAAGGCGCTGCTTTGACTGCAGTGAGGTGCAGAAGCTCCAGCTCTGACTGCAGTGAAGTATAGAAGGCCCTGCTTTGACAGCACTGAGATGTAGAAGGCGCTGCTTTGACTGCAGTGAGGTGCAGAAGTTCCAGCTCTGACTGCAGTGTCGAAGCATCTGCTCTGACTGTAGTGAGGTGTTTGTTGGTTGCAGATGGAAATCATGGGCCGCATTTATGAAAGCTGTCTGAAATGTGCAAAGTTTTACTAAAAAACCTGGATTTATCAAGCAAAATTTGACAGAAATTTGTAATTTTGCAGAAACTTGGGAAGAGGTATATACAACATTTTGGACAAATTGAGAAAAGGTGATACCTATTGTAAAAACCCAAAGTAAATCAGAAAATGTTGTACAAAAATGTTGTAGTACTTGAGACCTGACTTGGTCTTGAGACCACTTTTTTGCAGTCTTGCTCTCTTCTCGGAATCAACTTCATTTTGACTCTTGGTCTTGACTCGGTCTCAATTTTAAGACCAGTCAAAACGACTCATCTCAATATTTATCACAACAGCTTAATATTCATATGTTATTATTCCTGAGAACCCGAGAAATGCAAAATGCATTTATTTTTGCACCCATTAACCTCAGGCTTGTAACTTTGGATAGATATAACACACAGACATGAATCATATATCCTCAAATTCAAGAGAACTTACTTGATCCGGTCGTCCAAGTTGCAGCATTCTCCGCTAGAATATTCTAGAGTAATCCTGTGCATAATGAGGCATATATTTTAAACATTTTCCATGAAAAAGCACCCCTAATAATCCATAAAACATCGATATTATTTACATTAGACAGATGTCAAAGTGCATATTAGCTTCTGCAATGAGCCAGACACTACCCTTCTAGGAAAAAATATGGATAACGCTTTACTTAAAGCATATTGCATTGTACATACCTTCATAAAACATTATAATACATTCATAAAGTATTTTAAACACAGCTATACCTATTCATAAAACAGCATAGTACATTATATTCATGTGTATTATGCATTATGAATGCTCTATGAAGCTCTCACCTATAATGTGCTATAAATACCTAAATAATGCAACATAATGCATCCTTGTTATACTGTACGTATTCATAGTATGTTATAGAAACATATGGTGTACATAAAATGTGTTACCAAAATATTTATTTTATAATTTATTATAAGCTTATAAATAAAGGGGATAGAAAAACACTCAAAATGGGCTGGAGTTTTACTAGAAATAACAACAAAACACAGCATTCTACTTATTACGAAGGCAATTATTTGATATTTTTGCAATATTTATTCACAAAAGTTTGTGACTGTATGTTTGATGTCGAGCTCCGTCAAAACAGTTGAAATAGAATGTGCCCATGGTGTAAGTGGTACACCTCCCACACGTTAACACAATGACGTGCTAGTGTTGGCTTGCTGTTTTAGGCTAAAATTTCAACTAAAAGTTTCATTCTCAAATTTCACTTTACCAATCATAGCGCATATACTCTGAAAAACATAGTGATGAACATTCAGCATTAGATTGTAAAACCATCTGTTACATCTGTGTTTTTCCAGTGAATTGTAAACTAAGCAATTTGTGTGTGGGTGTCTATGTATATGTGTGTGAAAGTATATATATACTTGCAGACACAGTAGTACCTCAGTACTCAAACTCATTAGAACTCGATTTTCTTAAAAGTCGAACCAACCAGTTAGAAAAAAAATTACCTAGAGCTCGATTTGAATTCAAACCACGACCTAAGGTAAACTGTACACGTGGGGAAATGAGTCACGCAGCACGTCTCTCAGCAGAAACAAAGGGTAACGCTTCAGTCTCAGCCTTGCATTCGCTGTGATAGCACCGTGCATATATTTAGACAGTAAAAATACATTTAGACAAGGATAGACAGTAACAGTACTTATTATTATATAATAAAATGCATTTAAAAATAAAGATTTCTTATGAATTTTAATCTTAATAATAAACCATTGATATGTTTAATTATAATAACAATGTCATTCCGAGTGGGGATGGAACAGAGACAAAGGCGCAGACATCAGGTTATCGGGGAATACGGGGTTTATTTACAGGTAAAGCAGGCAAAATGCAGACGGACAATACAATGACCGGACTGGGGAAACAAACTGAAACGTGGACAAAATACAGAGTACTAATGACAACAACCAGAAACAGCTGATCACACGGGGATTCCACACGGGGTTAATAAGGGGGCGTGGCTCACGGAAGGAGAAGACGATCAGGGCAGGAATTTCTATACATATGAACGAAGAAGAATGTAAATGCAAATTGTGTTAATTGGGCTCCTATTTCCTATCCGCAGTATCAATGTTTTTTTCTGCACGCCGATTCTGCCTAGTACAACTTCTGGCCAGTACTACTGCCGTGCAACAGTGTAGCGTGCGTACTCCCAGCATCCTAGTTCTTAGTACTTGCATATACTCTTAAAATGATGTTGAATAACAACTTATGAACATTTCAAGTTACGAACAGCCGTTCAGAATGTATCTCATTCATAAGTAGAGGGGTGTCTGTAAAACCATGTATTGCTGTCTGTCAGATAACGTCAACAAGTTACCAAATAGATGCAAACTCAAATATACTTATTTCCACCTGGCACTAACCATGTATTCCTTCACAATACTAAGCCATAGAAAGGTCCCCAAAGAAACCCCTGCATTCCCACATCACAGAGGCTCTAATCTCAACATTCATAAGATTATA
Organism: Stomatorhinus ivindoensis; assembly: GCA_019775895.2. Taxonomy (NCBI): domain Eukaryota; kingdom Metazoa; phylum Chordata; class Actinopteri; order Osteoglossiformes; family Mormyridae; genus Stomatorhinus; species Stomatorhinus ivindoensis. The sequence goes on from JABFEB020000111.1 coordinate 1,015,433, forward strand.
TTTGTAGTGCCTGCATATGTTTATCTTAGATGAGACTAAAAAATGAGAACTTTCAATAGGTACAAGTAGTTTTCCTCATAAAAAGGATGATATCAAAATTGTGGCATTTACACATCAAATATAAGAGTATTCCATAATGCCCTGAACACAGAAACACACAGCATATGTGGCTAACTCATGTAGATACCATGTAATAAGCCTAAAAACAAAGGAATAGAAAAACACTCAAAAATGGATAGAGTTGCAAGGGTTACGCTACCTTTGTCAGTTGAAAGCCATTTTATTCTATTAATTCTATTGTGATGGCGACATAAAATTGACAAATATAGTGGCTCGATGGTCTGAGTCTGCTTATGATTCATAAATTTGGAGTTTCACGTACCACATCAGGATCTCTCAACTGGTCTGGCACAACACCACATAATAGGGCATGTTTAAGTTCGAGTTCAGTGAAGATGTAGGTTGGCATTTGATAACTGCAGTCGCACTGTCCCTGTCTGAGGCAAGTCGTTTGTTTCTCTCCATCTTAAGATCCGACCATTTCTTTTTTCCCAGGTATTTTGTAGAGCTGATGGAATTTACTACGGTAGCAATGTGATGCCCACACACTTTTTTAGACAAGTACGCAGTACAACGTACAAGTACACAGACAACACAATGCAGTTTGACATCTAATCTGACAGTGCAAAATAGTGCAATAAATAAATACAGTAAAAAATAAATACAGTAAAATCCCGTTATAGTGGACTCACATATAATGGAATACCATCTACAACGGACGAGGTCCGCTGGTCCCGGCCAGAAGGTGATTACAGTAAAATCCCGTTATAGTGGACTCACTTATAATGGAATATCATTTATAACGGACGAGGTCCACTGGTCCCAACCATTCGCATTTAATAATATGCAGAAAAGGCATCGGATATAGTAGACTGGCATGTAACGGAATTTCGTTTATAGCGGATAAACAATTTGGTCCCCAGGGCCGGTTTTAGCTGTAGTTTTGTTGGGCTATAACGGACAAGCAGCTCCGCCTACAAGGCGCGTGGCGTGCCGGTGATATCCAGCGCAGATATGTACGTAGGCGGGATTATTAATAGTCACGCATCTGGTCAGGTAAAGTTGGATTACTACATGTACAGTATAATAATCTAAACCCAAGTGTGTCTGCTGGGGTGTGGCATGAGTACATTTTTTTTGCCAGGTCCCTTGAAGTCCGTTATAATGGGATTGTACTGTATGTGTAATAAATAAATAGTTGGAAAATGTACATTTATACATTATTTTAGTTATGTTAGTAGTCCCCCAAATACAGTATAACTATAATATAATATAGTATATTTTGTCGTGCCTCTACTTCACAGTGCTTAAAATTCCTCTTGTTTTTCATTTCCAGTCGCTATTGTCGGGCTTCGAAACTAGAAAGATTGTATTTGCATATTATATGAGCCTACAGTTTGTTTGCATTGACCATTTATGGTTATTTGTGGGGACTGATTTGCTCTGAGCTGTGCCATTCATGCATTCGACTAATGGTGCCTCTGTTTGTCCCCCCCACCCCTTACCCACCTACCTCTCTCTCTGGGCCCTCTTTTCCTCTCCCCACCCATCCCTGCTTTTTGGGCTCACCACAGCTGCCCTTGCCTTTTCTCTTGCAGCGACCGCCCAGGCACCCCGCATCATCGCCGGTCCCGCCCCAGTCCTGCCCCCCGCCGCCCTGCGCACCCCCGCCCCTGCCGGCCCAACCATAATGCCCCTGATCAGGCAGATCCAAACAGTCATGCCCAACGGGACACCCCACCCCGCTGCTACACTGGTACCCCAAGGGCCTGAGCCAGGCCTCATCTACGCACCCTACGAATACCCCTACACGCTGGCCCCCGCCACCTCCCTCCTGGAATACCCCATCGACTCCAGCGGGGTGTTAGGTAAGCATGCCTACCTCCCGCCCACGTGCCCCTGCGAGGGTCCTGTGACCGGCCCCCCGCGGTGGGACGCCATGTTGCTCTGAGGCTTGTTCCTGTGCCCACACCACGGATGGCGGCCTCACAACAGTGCTGGACTGACCTCGCATGAACACACACACGGCAGACTTAAAAAAAAGTAAAAATGCTACCCTGCCACCCTCTTAAAAAATGCACCGCTCATAAAAACCCTTTTAAGGAGAGTGAGGGTAAATGAATGGGCAGTCAAGGGCTCCCAGATGGGCGTAAATTAATAAGAGCAGGCACTCAGAGCCCCGCCCATGGCCCTCTGCACTCAGCACCACAGTGCGGTTTCAGCAGGCCTAGAGCGGGGTAGCAGGTGAGCGAGCGACGCCTCTGCCGCATGGAGGAGTCAGGCGCATCTCCCATCAGCATTTAAAAAATGTGGTGTGTAGCTGGTGGCTTGTGTGTGTGTGTGTGTGTGTGTGTTGGGGGGGTTGTGACAGGAAGATGGGCCACGGTGCTGAGCGAAGATTTCACTGTTCTCTCTCTTGTGTGACCTGTACAGCGTCCTCAAAGGCTGAAGACCTGCCCGTGTACTTCGGGTTGCATACCTGTCACTTTCCCATCACAGTGCAGCGGGGAGAGCCCTCGTCCAGGGCTCCCTTTTAAAGACAAAAAAACCCTGCCCCCACCTCCCCAGGCCCCCCCACTGTGTGTAGTGCAGGCAGCGGACCGGCCTGCCCAACCCCGACACACAAACTAAAGCTAAAGCGAAGCTCCTTCCCCATAGAGTCTACAGGTTCTTTTTTTATTATGTGAATTGTGATTTTCTTTTTTTATCTGTATCTGATGTAAACAAGGAAAGCGTGCACTGAGCCTCAAAGCACGGCTGTTGTTCCCCATGGGGTGCGCCCAGAGGGCAGGGCATCAGTGGGGGTAACATGAGGACCGTGAGGGGGCAGTAGGGGGTGTCCCATGAGGGTGGTGGGAGAGGCCAGGGGCTGGGGCGACCTTGTAGAGAGGTGTGTGTTGCTTTTCCGAAGACGACACTCCAGGCACTAATTTGCATTCCCTTCCTTTATTCTTTAGGTGTGGCTTTCCCCACGAAGGGCTAAAAGCATTCAAGAATGGTCTTACTGAACCCCATCCGGTCTGAGTGTTAACACTTGCTTTTGTTTCACAGCTGCCTTTAATGACAAAACAGTGAGTTCGGCCTAGCAGTCAGTCAGACAGCCCCGCCCCACGTTTACAAAAGCCACGCCCCCAGCACCCCCCCCTTCCCCCCGGGAGGCGTCGCCCCGGCTCCATTACAGATGCGTGTTTATCGCGTGACCTGAGCGGACTGTTCCGCTGACTGCTATGTTTTTTGGTTAAAAAAAAAGCAACTGAAAAAAAGAGAAAATTCTGTCAGGCTTTACTAATCACTTAATTCGTTGCCATTTGTTTCTACTTATGGGTGTGATACTTGAGATTTGCTACTGCATTCGTGCCTAAATGCTCTCATTCCTGAGCCTGTTCAGAAAAACCATCAGTATTATATTTAAAAATATTAACTGGAAAGACACCCCCACCCCGTGCTCTGAAAAAGTGAGTAGTAAAGTAACATTTGCCTGTGTCTAATGTCAGTAATACTGTACAAGGAGTTACACCACAGTGGATCCATATGGTAAAGGCAGCTCAACATGCTGATTTGACTGCTACTATGTTGGAAATCCGACTTCGATGTACTCTTTGGAAAGTACTATTGTGCCTTAACTTGTAATTTTTTTCTTATTTACATATTTTGTTAGATGTTTTTGGTCATTTTTTATAAAAAAAATCTGCTGTTTGTTGAAAAACTGACTGTTCGTAGGACTTGTGTAGGATGAATGATCTAACTTTTGTTTTGGTAATGTTGCAATCTAAGCAGGTGCGGTGACTACTAAGGTTCGAAGGCACGAAATGCGGGTCCATCCCTACCAAAGGGTAGTGTCCGCTGACCGAGGTTAGTTTAGCTCCATGTTTATCCTGAGTGCAACTCACTGTCGGTCTAGACCTGTCTCTGCAACCCGCGTTCACGTTCTCTGGCACTGTTAACCCACATACCAGGCCATGTGGTTCGTGATGTAAAGCCACGCCCCACCCCACCCCACGCCTACACACCTCCCACCCCACCCCATACCACCCCCGCAGAACTGATGGCGAAGGCCCCATGTTATGAGACGCAAAGGACCGGATTTATTTCATCCATACATCATGGCAAGTGTTGCTGAAACAATGACCACGATATGTAAGCATTCTCACATGTACACATGCACACACATATATGTACACCCCTGCTTTCAAAATGGAATGGTACATTCCTCTCAGTTCCATTATTTTGATGACCATGTGACTTTGGCATGCTGTTAATGAAGGATAATGGACTTCCTGTATCAGTGTTTTAATCCCCCCTTTGTGAAAAAAGAACATTTTAATCTACACCTTTTGGTCATACAATTTACGAATAGGTCATTTTTATGTCAGTATGTATTTATTTGTTCTCAGAATTGAATTACTTTGATGTGACTTTGCGTAAATAGGACTTATTTCGATTAGCCCACTTGAGTGTGTGTATAATTACAGACAGCGTACACCATATTGACAGATTTGAGGCAAGACGTGTTTGGCGTTCAAGCCTAAAGTGGACTGCATTTCACAAAATGTACCTCAGTCGATAGTGAGTCATTCTGACCGCCACATTGAGCACTTCCACCGCTGTGAGGGAGATTGCAGACCGTAGGTGCATCTCTCACACACACACACACACACACACACACACTCACACACACACACATTTGTGCATGTGAGGAGAAGAATGAAAAGAACTGTGAATTGTGCACAGCACTTAATGTGTTCTGGCCAGTTCACGGCGGTGGATACACGGGGCGTCATGTGGGCTGTGGGCAGCAGCGTCACGCGGGCCAGCTGGTCAGCGCGTGTGTGAGATACCATTACTAGCTCTCGCGTAGATATGAACATATATCATACTGCAACCTTATTATGTCAAGAACAGACGAACGCGAACAAGAAGATGCATCATTGCCGTTTCCCATGGAGACCCCGAATTCGCTCTCGGCTGTGTCCCAGTCCCGGCAAGCAGAGTAGGAGCTACAGCTCAAAACTGTTACGTTTCTCACACTGGATTAAAATTCTGTTTTCTTCCTGTGAACCTCCTCCTGTGAAAAAACTCAGAAATCTGAAGATCGTTCTTCCTACTCGGCTACGCTCCTCACACACAGACACATGCACACACACACACACACACACACACTCAGGCATGCACGCACATGCGCGTGCACTGATATTCAGCAGATCTGTTCTGGGCACAGGCCCAATTCTACCACAACAGAACCTGCACGGCCCACAGTGGAGAATGTGATTCATTCTAATTGATGCATCCTACTGAGGAAGTCGAAATTCCAACCTACGGATAATTAAATGTGAAATACAGGGAAACACCAAGTGAGGAGTTAACAGGGTTTTTCATTTGCTCATTGTAGCTGCATGCAGAATAAATACAGAAGCGAGCAGCTGTGACAGTGAATGAACCTTCAGTCCCTCTGTTCCTTCTGTGTCCCTCTTAAACCCTTAGACCCAGATGTAATGTGCCTCCTAAACCGAGCGCTAAGAATAGACCTTAAAAGTGACATGCTTGCCCCGAATCCCCAAAACTGTTCCTACAGAGGCGTCTCCAGATGGCTCCTATGACAGCAGCTCGGGTTGTTCCGGCAAAACGAGTTCAGCTCCTTGGGTTGAAAGTCAAAACGAAAGAGATCCGGGCCGACGTAGACGTGTAGTTTAAGAAAAGGCAAAAGCGCTGCTTTGGTTTATAGCCAGACTGATGAAGAGCCGAAACCAGGCACTTTGCCGTAAAGTCGTTATATTCAGACTTAAAGTCTGAAGATCCAAAGTTTGTTTTTTTTTCACTATATTGTTTATTTGTTTACTTATGCAATATTCAGTTGCGAATAACCTTGACCAATAGAGACTTTCATTTTGAAAGAAATATTGGAATTTAAAAGGTTTTATCTTTTTTGGTTGCACTTTACACGTTTACGGAGCAATTTTGAAAATGGTTCGAAGTTAACATAGGCATAACCCGCCAGATTATACTTAGGGATACAAGCAAAGGATTTTATTAGCATATCTACATACTGGGCCTAAGGGAATGAAGAAGACAGCATTTACAGTTACAAAAAGCACTGTAGCAAAGCGCTCTTTTGAAAAAAAATGCACGCCGCAGTTCTGACAGAAGCAGTGAGTACAGAAATCCTATCAGCACACTCACCGATGAAGGTTTTATTGATGAAATCCTATCAGCACACTCACCGATGAAGGTTTTATTGTAATACCATGCCGAGAACTCTGGTCGCGCTGAGCAGGTTTTTAGCAGCATGTTACTAAGAGGTAAGACTGTAATATGTAACACCTGAGGACTAAGTTGACCCCAGTAACAGGCAGGCATAGCTGACTAAATTAATGGGAAAATGAACAGCACGTTTGAAATTGCACAACTTCTGAAACCTGTGTGTGACAGACTGGGGGCCTCTGTCAGAGGAAGGAGGGGAGGACAGGTGTATGAGAGTGTGTATGAGGGTGCACCACTTTACCATTGAAATCACTGTAAAAATGCCCCGATAAGTGAAAATGAGAGATTAACAAGTAAAAAAACAAAAAAAAGTTAAAGCACAGCACTGCATTTTCTTTGAGCATTTTTTTTACCAAAATGCAGTGCTGGTCTTATGTTTGCCTGGAGATTGAAACTTGCTGTCAGGTAACAGTAGAAATGCAACAGCAGACTTTTACAATGCAGTCCCTACATCACTGATCTCCAGAGTCTGTAGATGCAGGGTAAGCAGAAGGTGTGATGAGAATGGGGGAGGGTGTCAGGAAATAGCATGACGACCCCCTACATCCAAAAAAAATATTTTCCAGTGTCTGCATATTTACAGACTTTCAATCTGGTAAAGTATGCTAGCCCTGTTTATTTTTACACCTGAAGGACATCCCTTTGTATGAAAGGAACGGCACAAGTCCGATTTTGCACTGAAACAAGAAAAACATCTTCATCTCCTCTGCTTTGGTCAGACAAGTGACGCGCAGAATAGAACTCTGATAAACCTCAAAATAAATGCCTACACATACTGAGGGAAGCTGCAGTCTTAAAGTCTTAAACTGACCACTGTGGAGTGAAGATATTGTAGGGTCCACTTTGTGGATGAGATGTGACCAGAAATGCATTAAGTTCATATTCCACTTGAGAACTTTGTTTTTTTTAATTATTTTTTATGGTTTACAGTAAGCTTCTTTTCTGTTCTGTTTTTGTTTGTTTGTTTTTTTTTGTTTTGCAAAGAAAATAGTATATACCAGTGGCTTCTTAAAAAAAGTATATAAATATATATATAAAAAATATAATGCAGGAATGTATATGAAATGTCAGATTTTATTGTATTTGCAAAGAAATAGCAATGATATTCTAGAGGGCTATTTGTAGGAAAGGAAAATATGAGACATAGCAACATTATAGGAGCATTTAGAAAATTTCCTATATTTTTGAATATACTTTAGGGCTTTATACAAATGACAGGACTTTTCAGTGTTTATATGCAAGTGCTTTTTATATTATGTGTCCTGTAAATCTGTCAATAGTTTCCAGAGCTGAGGGCCTCAGCCATTTCTCAGCTTCGCGTTTGATCACTGTACTGCTATAGACACTCCATGTAGCGTCGCTTCGTGTTACGAGGGCAAGACTTCCTTGTTGTTGTAAATAGATCAAAACTACCTTGAAAGGCAATAAAATTTTATTGAGTAAAAAACCACAAAGACTTGTTCGGACCATAAATTATTTTTCACAAAAGTACTCCTCTTGGATTTTTTTTCTCCCCATTTCCCTCCAGATTCATCTGTTGTCATAACAACACATTGACATCCACCATTACTGCTGGCTTCACTGCTTGCACTTGCGAGAAACACTAATGCTTAATAGCAGTCAGAGAACAGCAGCTATTCTGACCCGGGTCCAAGTGTTTGTTTCTCCAATAGAACATTGCCAGAGCTCCTCCGTTCACTTGACTGCTACTAACCATTAGCACAGTTACCATGGTTTTGCTTTTAGTTTATTCTCTTCATTGGTCCCTCTTCCTCCTTTTAACCCTTTACCTGTGGGGGTGGGCTCTCCGTCACGGGTGAAATCATGAGGGCCTCATGATTTTGCTTCATTCAGCAGATAGTGTCCTGTGATCTCCCAGTATTCTTTGCTGTAATGAGTCATGTGTTCATCCAGCCGTCACTAGCTGAAACTAATCTCCTCTCTATCTTTTTTCCTTTTTTTTCCTTTTTGTTTCTCTCTTTTATTTTATTTATTTTTTTGTTTGTTTCCTAACCACCCAGCCGCCACCGGCAACTAACCTATGACCTTCTGACCTCTGAACTCTTCACCCAATGACGACCTGATCATTGTCCGCCTGCAGATCACTGCTCTGGTAAAACGCCTTCGCTTGCCTGTCTCGATTGCAGCAAGCCGAGGTGCAGCTTGCCCACCTAACAAATCTACATAGTGATGACATCACACCCCCCCCCACAACCCTGCTGTTTATTCCAGTTGGGCTGGAATGCCCCACAGACCTGCACTGAATAGTCGTAAAGCAATAAGGTCTAACTGTACCCCAAGCCCCACGTTCTGTCCCCACACCACCTTGGCACACCCGCGGTGAGGAAGATGAAGAGCATGTTGGAGTTCTGTTGGCAGCCCTCCCTCCTAGCTGAAGTGCCCCCAACCCCCCCTTGGCTGCCCTGGACATCTCCGTTCATGGTAATGGGATGGGCTCTGAACGTACTGTGCCATGATGAGGCCTCGTGCATGAACCTTTCTGGACGGCCAGTCTACCTGCAGATGGTTGGGGGAGGGGTGACTCTCACACTTCATTAATGGGGGAAAGATGGAGCTTTGTGATATCCAGCCGGGACAGTCTGAACACCACCCAAGAGGAGAACATTGGCCCGACCAGCCCCCACCCCCCCCCCAAACACATCTCAGACTCCATGGAGGTGGGGAGAAAAGCAAGAACAATTAAACGTGGTGACAGCAAAGGTACATTAATCAAGGGTCCCATCACATGGCAACTATTTTTTAAGAAGAACACCTTCCTTGTAAAAAAAGTTTCCTTAAGGATGTAAAAGCCATGCTTGCCTGTCAGCTGTACACATGTAATAAACCTGTAGATAAATGTATGACGTTGAGGACAAAAACCCTGAAGTAACAGGTAGATACTTTTATGATATAAAGGTGCTGGAGAAGAGAAAAAATATATTTTTCAAAAATGTGCTTTTATACTTTCAAGTATTGTAAAGATGGAAAAAGAACAAAGAAACCCTTTATTGCATTGAAATAACCGTTTTCCTTTTGTGAATGGAGAGGTATTAAAGACCAAAACAGCCTTTTTCTTTTTTTTGTTAAGCATTTAAGGTGAGAGACAATACTGAAAGTGCCTTACTTTACTCACGGTCATTGAGTTTGAATGTCTCATCAGTTGGTTGCTTGACCAGGTCAATCAATGCCACCGATTGCCACACGTAACGGAAACACTGCGAGTCAGTTATCCAGTTAGTTGCCCACCCGCTCGCCGTGGCACCCGAACCAAGATGAGAGTTCAGTCTGCCGTAAATTTCGCCTTTCCTCAAGCAAGGAACCACACGGGCTCCCACCGCAGCTTGCGCTGGAGGATGCCAGCACTTTCTGATACTCGAGGGGATGAAGCCAGTGTCAGGTGCTAACTATCTGACCTGTGAGTCCAACTGAACACCTGTGTGAAGCAAAGACAGCCTGGAGCTTGCAGCATGAAGACCAAGCAAAGAGGGTGGCAGTCTTAAGTTCCTGTCATCTGCTTGCTGCTCAAAATCCTGAATCCCGTTAGCTCCCCCAAGATACTCCAAGTCTTGTATTCCCGTCTCATTCTTCATGAATCCAGCTCCTGGATTTGCTAAAGTTTACCTAAATATGTCCACAGGCGAACCTAGGCACCCATAAGGCGTATGGAATGAATCCTACTTTGTGTAGAGAGTTAGGAAGTCCTTGGTCACACGTGACGCGTCAAAGTGGCTAAAATAAAGCCGTAAGTAAGATATGCTGGGAAATGTTTGGCTCCTGGACTGCCGATGCATGTGGCGTCCCTGAGGGCAGGTGGACTCGGCCAGGCCACTCATACCCGCACCACTCCGCTCAGTATTGCATCATGCTGTCGTCCCCTCCAACTCCTTTATTTACTATGCAACAGGTTGGCCTTTAATTTTATGTACGGTGAGATTCTGTGTCACAAATTAGTCTTCCTGATTGATGCCTGATTTTGTTTGATCCATCTTCAGTATTGATTGTGCAGTGTTATTTTGACAATACACATAATAATACATAAATGCTTGATATTATTATTAGTTATTATTTAGATGTTTTTTAACTAAATAAGTAATAGAAAGAAGATCGTAATGGTATCTTGTGCAGGTTTCTGACTGAACTGCGAGGGCAGGGCTTCTCTGCTAATGCCCCGCTGGACGTTAGTGCTAGAGGAGGAAAGGGTCAGGGACAGGGACAGGGATGCACCTTTTTCATGGGGGTTTGGAGGCCCTGCAGTTTTGCAAAGTTGGAGGTGGAACCATTGTGAGTGAAGCTGTCATATTTGATCATATCTGCCTTTATCCATATATCATATATATTTTTAATATATAGTTTTAATTAAATAACCTTTTTGGTTGAATTGTTTAATTCATTTACCATGATTTTTTTAACCTCCCTGTGTGCAAAGTAAGTTTGTTATTATTATTATTATTATTATATTGGGTTTTGTAAAAGAGTATAAATTTCACTTTCTGTATCAAGTTACAGAACCTGACCCCAGTTTAGTGTAATTTCCAATTTATTGTCTACAGAACAACAACCTGTATGTATTTACAGCCATTGTTACAAGTTTATAATGTATTTTTGTATCTTATTTTATATGTACGTGATACAGTCTGATGACTTCTTTAAAAAAATAATCCAATCAACACAAAAAATGAGAGACTCTTTGGTCTAATTTGCTTTGCAGCAACTCGCCAGTGTCCCTGCGCTGAGCCGGATTGTAATGAATGCATACATGTATGTGTGTTTTATTTCTCACTTTGTTTTTTTATGTTGCTTGCGTTTTCTTCTGTCTTTCTGTTGTAAATTGTCCTTTATAACTAATAGTATTATTTTAATAAATGTTATATTACAAATACTAACACGAAGTCTTTTTATTAACTTGGGATGGCTAAATCTGATGTCTTATTAAAACATTATGCATTAAAAAGCGAGATAATTAACAGGTTGAAAACCTGAAGCAGGTTCAATAATCTTATTTTACGATTAGGCAGTATTGCTGTAATGAATAATTGATTAATGAATTAATAATAAATTTAAATGCCAGTATATCAGTGAAACTGCTAGCCATTTCTCATAACTGTGCAGAGCACCTACATTTCTACTTTAAAACATATGCTTATTAACTTATAGCCCTTAATGGAAGGAGATAAAAATCTCACGTTACACGAAGAATGGGGCACCTGACCCTAGGCCTCGCTACAGGACTGGTGTACTGACAAGACGTAGGTCTGCCCTCTCGGGCTCCGAACCCCTAATGTTTAGCAGGATCCATTTATATGGCATTAGGACAAGACACATTTTCTAGTGACAGTCACATTATCACCCCCCCAATCAGCTTCAGTTAGATGGTGTGACAGTGAAATGGTCGATTGTCTGTAGGAACAAGCGGGGAGAACGTGGGGGGAACTCATGACGTGACTCAGAACACTAATCTTTTCAGAAAAGAAAAAAGAACAAGTCATAATCACTTCTTCTGTCTCACGTTCGGAGCAGCGCTGACAAGCCTTATTCCGGCGCACAAAGCCCTGAACGCCAGGAGCAGACGTCCTTACGAGGATGTGCAAAGGTGCCTTCTGACCAGGAATCGAATTTCAGCTGGACTGCTGTGCCAGGCAGTGAGATGAGCTTGGTTTTGGTAAACTTATGGCATAAGGTGAGCTGTGGGATCAGCATAATCAACAGCCATTTTTTCGGCATTTAAGAGTGAACAAAAGGCGGATAAACCCTAATGAACGAGCCTCAGGCAAATCAATAGGTTCCCTCATGCCGCTTAATGTTTGGAAGGTTTGTTATCTGGGATTGTAGGATTGCTATCTGGCGTTATCGCCACAGCTGGCAGGCTGAGTGGAGTGATGCACCAGAGGCCTACCGCCCCCTCCCACCCTGGCCCTGCACCCTGCCCGTGAGGCAGCTGGAAACCCAATAACTGCGACTCCTGACCATGCTTCGCCACCGGGATTTGTGCCCTGTGCTGGTGGAAGCACATCTTTTCCCTGGACCTGTCTCAATCACCTTCCTTGTTAATTCTTTGCCTTGTTCTTTTCCCTTCTTCTTCTTTTCAGCCAATCCACGGCTTCCAAAGAAACCACCAGCCCCCCCCCACTGGTTTTCTGCACTGCGCCGATAAGCCCAGCTCAGGTCCCCATTGGCTGTTTTGAGTAGTTCTGCTTCATGTTGCCACTGCCTGGCGGGCGGTAAAAAGCACTGGCTCGCATAACGGGCACATTAGAGTCCCTGGGGGGGATCCTAAAAACGTGGGGCAACCTCACAAACTGGGGGGCGGGGTCCAGGCCCAACATGTCCCACCTCACCATCAAGTGATTGAACAAACCCCAACTCCAGCTCAAAATATAATCGCGGATAGACCCCAGAGTTTCCTTGCCCTCTTCCCTTTGGCACCTCAGGCAGCGGCAGCTGATGCGCTCCACAATCCGCACCCCCATCCAACTACTCCCATGTACCCCCCCCACCCCACCCCCTGCCAGCAGCCAGATGCATTAGGAAGCCGATTCCTCCCAAGAGCAGCAATCAATCAGGATGAAATATTCATTCTCACATGCCTTGAATTTGCATGTGGGGGGCTGCGGGTTACATTGTGTTTTCCGCATCACCCAGGCCACCCCCCCTCACCAGCCTGAGGTGCCAGTGTCCCTTTCGACCCCTCCCCCCCCCACCAAACCCTAATGCTGTAACATAATGCAGTGAGGGGGAGGGCTAATGAGTGGATAATTGGTCTGCCCGAAGGAGGTGGAGCCCAGGAATGGCAGCGATGGCGAAAGATGAGCCCGCCGGGCCTCTCTAAGCGGCCCCGGGGGGGTGTTTGTCGACACACTCGGATCACCTTAGTGAGGCCTGTAGCTCTCATGACCTTCAAGCTCTCTTCTGGCTGTGGGGCTGGCCGCTGACCTGAGGGGTAACCTCGCCGTCCCAGGCCCGCTAGCTGGGGAGTGCAGCACGTTCACTTTTTCCGCTCGATGATGCTGTATCTGCGTATGGATCTACTGTGGAGTGCAGTGGCCATGATTCCAGATTATAGCACTTCAGTCCTTCTTAATCTACAGAAATAGAATTTAATCTAGTCAGAACGGGAGTTGTGCTGAACCTCTACTGAACTGCAACGGAGGGGAACAACTTCACTGGAGCTGTATTCACGCGCACTGAAATGGGGGTGCAGTGTATCGACTCCTCAGCCATCTATGAAATGGGCAGGCTCTTCCCCCAGGGAACACCCCTGCTGTGCTCAAAGTGTAAACAAGGCCCCCAACCAACACAATGAGCTCAGCTACAGCTTGATGAAACAGACGGAAGCCCATCTCATCCTGGTGCAGGTGGAGGCTGACATGCGATTGGTTCGTTTTTTTGTTTTTTTTCATTCATCACGCTCTTTGCTTTTAAACTTCCTGCTGATCTTCTCCAGGGGGTGTCTGACCAGGGCTTCACTAATGAGCACTAATGGCCTCCTTAATGTCTCCTGTGCCATTGTTGCCACCTTCATTCCACCTGTTTTAACTTTTTGTTTATCATTATCGCCCTCGCCTTCAGTACAAAAACATCCATCTTCTAACCTGTTATCCTGGTCAGTGTCACATGGGGGCCTGGAGCCCTTCCCAGACAGCATGGGGCACACGCTTGGGCACGCAGTGGAAGCAATGCAGGGCACATACACTCTACGGGCAATTAAGAAAAGCCAATTAAGCTAAGTGCCCACCCCTGGATTGCAGGAAAACCCAAACAACACGGGTGGAACATGCACGCAGAGAGCAGGGGTGGAATTCAAACCCCTATCCATCCTATAATAATATTTTTGTTAGGTGTCATTTTTATATTGCAGCATCGAATTATTATGCATTTAAAGCTGGGAAACAACGGCGCGGGGCCTGGCTCCTCCATTAGCTACACACATGCATTACTCTCTTTTTCATTTTTAACAAATGAAGGATTTTAACCCGCTTGCAGGCACATTGTCAGCACTGTGTTATTACAAACAGCCCATTATGTTTTCTCTTTCTTTTTTTTTGTAAAAGCCTGTAATTAGTTCCCGCTTATCAAACGGTTCTCTGGCGAGCCGCTGTTAAGCGTCACCCTGAAACACAGACAGGGCTTCAGGAGGCGGCAGCCGGGCGCGCTCTCGCTGGCACGAGGGAACCAAAAACGCTTTCAAAGAGGAGGTGTTCAGGGAGGGGGGATTTGACCTCTTTGTGGATACAGCTTCCAGGAGATGGCGCTAGAGAGGAGCCACCCCTGCCCTTCCCAAAGCACAAGAGCAGTGACGCTGTGGGTGGAATACAATCACACAGACTCAATGACTGGAACACAGTGGATCCTCGCGTGAGCCCCAAGGCCACTTGCTGTAATCTGACAATGGGCAGTATCGCATAGACCAATGAAGACGCCCTATATCTGTGCTTTACCCCACCTACCCCCCCTACAAACCCCCTTTCCTGTTTTCCCTCACTGTTTGTCCTCTCCCTACTCTTCCCGGACACTCTTTTGTAAATTGCAGTGTTGAGCGCAGTGGACACTGCCCACAAGCTCGGGTGAGAACAGAATGATCTGGAAGCTGGCCAACGTCATTATTTTGGCATTCCGGTGAGGACTTTAAGTACGACGCAGCCGCTGTAGTGGGTCTATGCCGTGAACAGCCATACCCTGTTTCACACAACCATCCTGTCATGGTGAGAATGGAAAACAACCTGGCCATTTTACAATGTTTTGGCAACTTTCATTTTATTTTCCATTTTATTACTCAATATGCAGATTAAAATTTGAATGTCCCACAGAAATTCTGGGTGTGAGTCTATCTGTGTGTCAATACCCATGGTTGTAGCTCAACTTCACAGACCCCAGAATAGTACACAAGAAATCCAAAATTCTTTTATTAATAAACCAAGACTCTACACTGAGTAATTGATTAAAAACCCACAACACATCAATACTAAATCAATTACAGGTTTTTTGTGCAAACACACCATTTGGAGAAATTTCAGTCTCAAGTCTCTGAGATGAATAAGACTGAGATTGTGAAAGGAAATGGAAAATTAGCAGCTAGGAAACACAGACCATTACACCTGAGCTCTGTTCTGAAACTTCTCTATGGAAATATAATAATTAAAAAATCCATACAGACATTGACACAAACCCACTTGGTCAAAGAGCCAGAAATGTCAGTATAGAGAAAAGCAAACTGTTAAGACAGTTTATTTCTTTTCCCTCTGTGAGCCCTACCCAGATTTGTGGGCGCATTGGATATTAAACCAAGAGGGACGCCCCCACAGCTGCGAGGAATAACGGGTGTGTCTGATGCTGTCTTTGCTGAGGTGTCCTGCTAATTCCCAAAGCTTCCATTTTTACCACTTGCTCATTTTTCTACCAGGACATCTTCTGGGTCAGTGAAAATGTTTCACTCAAGGGCTGTACCCTGTACTATACTAGTAACATTTACTTATAGCTGCCTGTGGTCACAAATGGTAAATCATCATTTGTAATTTTCCGAATCTATGATGAGCATTAAAAAAAAAAACTTAAGTATAGCTTTTCGCTTTAAACAAAGATGCTTCCCGTGGCAACTCCAGTGACCAGTTCCAATTTCTTTACATTTCAGAAGAAATGTGCAAATGTGCTCCAGTGACCTTTTGCTGTGAAGGGCAACAGTGGTGTCAATCTCACACGTCCACTTCCTGTTTGGAGCCAAAAATTCATGTGATTTTCCCCTCTCACTTTTCCATATGGGTTTCTCTCTCTCTCTCTCTGCTAACAAAATGTCTGTCTTTCTTGTGTGATTGTGTCTGACATACATCCCATGTACAAAATAACAACACAACTCTGTGAAATTAATTCGAAAGCAGAATGCATGACCATCCAAGAAAAAACACCAACTGTTTTCCTGGGTCAGTTCCACCATTTGAAAATATCTATAGCACAAAAAGCTGGATGTCACCAGAGGGTTAACGAGCTGCTGTGTTTGCAAGTTTCTGCTAGACATTTTCAGCATAGAGTATGTTTTATACATATACATTATCATTTGATCAGTGCCTATAATTACCCTGGTCCAAAGTCCACTCTTCTTCCTGCCATTTTGTGGGATTCATCTTAATGGGACTTACCCTGGTATGTGTCAATGGCCAATCACAACACAGGACTGTAGCTAAACCGGCCACCTGGTACCCCAGATCTCCCACCAGCTGATTTGCATATAGTCTGATTGCACTTCAGGGCAAATCATGGATATGTAACATTTTTCTCCTTGGCCAATCATATCACAAGATTATTTTGGCACAAACCATATTTTTCATTTTACAGATTAATTGCTTGCAATTTTAAAACTTCTAAAAACTAAAATAGGTTGTTCCATGTTTGTTGTCTTAGTTTAATAACAAACTGTTTATAAATTTAGGTTTCACTGGTGCCTCTCCTTACTGATAAAATCTGATACCCCTGGGTCCAAGAGGATGAATGGATGGATGGAAGACCTATTTTTTACATAATATTATTATTATTATTTTTTACAAAACATCAAACTTCAGCAACACTATTTCTCATCGCCATCAACCCCCATCTGACAAATAGGCATCTCAGCCTTTGATCTTAATTCTAGCAAATCACAAAATTTCAGCTTGATTTTTATCATAAAAATAACGAAATGAGTGAGTTCGTGTTTTCTCACTCATTCTTTAATCATCTTCAGGCTGTTTGCACAAATTCGGGTAACTTTAGACCAAGGAAACTGTTCTTTCCGTAACCCCATGACCCGCGTGTCCACAGTTATAGTCAGCAAGCTAATTACCACTCACAAGACCCAGACAGTCAACACAAAACCTTTCCGTGGTCATGCCTCATGAATGACACAAGCGAGGAGACGCCCCATGGCTGGAAGAGAAATCTTACTCTCAGACTATGGACTAAACACCATCCAGATATATGTAGCCCATTTGTTAGCAGTCATCCTTAATACCATTAAACCACATTTAATATGGGGGGATATTCCACAAAGCTGGATTTCTAACTTAGCTGGATAACTTGTCGGATTCAAGTTAGTCTGAGCTAACAGCTAAATGAACGAAGATAAAGTCCATTTAGCCCAGACTACCTTAAATCCAACAAGCTATCCAGCTAAGCAAGAAATCCTGCTTTGTGGAATACCCCCCAGAAGTGGGGAAAGACAAATACATTCAGGTAAGTCCCCACTGACAAACACCACAGCACAACAGAAATGCATTTTATTTACAATAGTTAGATTAGTCAGAAAAAGTCCTTTACAGAAATTCATAAAATACTGTTGTGCATCAGGTTACAGACACTCATACAGATTTATAATTTTGCAGTCATGAAATAAATGCGATGCATTTTGACTGTCTAGAATATACATGCATACATATATCATGCTTATTTGCAATAAAGGGTCCCGTAATTATCAATGCAGCTCAGCTCCCTTTGAAGCACGAACGCTTTAAACGTACTGCTCTTGTGGCCTCTTCTACTCCGGTTCTTGACAAGCATCTGTGGGAACTGCTGAATGTGCCTCGGATCAACACAGAAATCTTCCCAGAGCCCAGACTCAATCAAACTTGTGAATGTTTTGTTTGAAAAAGCCCCGGTGTGACGGATTACAAATTTGTTTTTAAGGTGCCCAAATTCCCACTGATCTACACGTCTCCCCCCTTTCCCGGGCCGCCCTCCCCAATCCTCCTCCATCTCATCTCGTTCAGACTGATTTCAAAGAGAGCAGAACCACATGGCACTGTTTTCATGTCTCCATGGAAACGGTGCCATACTGGGGCCCTGTCTTTTTTTTTTTTTTTTGCCTTGCATTCTGAGGTTCCTAATAATGGATCTAAATAAAACCGGAAGAGCACAGTGGATGGGGGGGGGGGGGGTGTTGGAGGCCAGCAACAAAAACATTAGAAATGCATTCAAAATGACATCACTACTATTTCCCACAGTAGCCATTTTCTTAGGAAGCCCCCAGAATCCATTCATTGGCTTAAAGTTAGCTTTCTGAATCCCAGGGAGGCCATCCTCCTTTGCTTGAATGCCCTTTTTGTTGTGGAACAGTGGGCTGTTTCTAGGCCCACAGAAAGCCTTGGTAATTTAGTGTGGTTGCCAGGAAGTCTGAGGCACTAGCCTGACAACAATGGTAAACTACATTTCTCCACTTCGAGGTTCGAAACCTCAGCTGCAATGTCTGAATTCTAATAAGAGGTTTTTTTCTTCACTCCCACAAATTCCTTCATCACGTGTCCCCTGTGATCCCTCAGAGGCCCGGAGTCTCGCTGCTGAAAGGGAAGCAGCGCTGTTCTCGGAGGACAAGATGGTCCCGTCTATGAGACTGACAAAGCCGCCTTAGATTTCTGTCGATCGGCAGTTAGTGGACTCTATAATATAGTAGTCATAAGTTTTAAAATAATTAGACAAAGAAAACTACAATAGGCTAATGAGAAAATATTCCCATACCAAATCTTTTTTAAAGCCATGCAATTCCCGATTAAACACAGATTACATCTAAATTAAAGTTGAGTGGCCATATCGCTCCTTCAAACCTTACTTGCGACTCCGTCGTTGGCTGTTGTTTTAAAAAAAAGTTTCTTCAATTATAAATTCTCATCCGCTGGCTTGCCTGAAGCAAGAGAAAGGAGACGAGGAAAACAGCGATTTAATCACGAGTGACAATATGCTTATCATTTTGACATTCTTTCGCGATTGGGAAAATAGCTAATATAGACACAGGGGAAAGTAACCATGTTTCGTTCTTTCATTTCTTTAAAAAATGAAAAATACTGGTATATACAGAACTATTAGCAGAAATCTTTTTTATATATATATATAAACAAACTTGTTTACATTTACTTTTGCCCAAAGCGACATTTTAGGACACTATAAACGACTAAGCGTAAATGAAGCTATACTGCAATATATATATATATATATATATATATACATATATATCCATCCATTTTCCATGCCCGCTTATTCTACTGGGTCGCAGGGGGTCCGGAGCCTATCCCGGAAGCAATGGGCATGAGGCAGGAAACAACCCTGGACGGGGGGCCAGCCATTCGCAGGGCACACCCACACACCATTCACTCACACAGGCACACCTACGGGCTAGAGTACCCGGTGGAAACACCACGACACAGGGAGAAAACATACAAACTCCACACACATGTGACCCAGGCAGAGATTTGAACCCAGGCCCCAGACGTGTGAGGCAACAGTGCTAACCACTGCACTAACCATGCCGCTCTTCATATATATATATATCATATATATATATCATATATATATATCCAGTGTTGGGAAAGTTCATTTTCTACATGAACTAGTTCAAAGTTCAGTTCACACACTTTAAAATGAACTAGTTCAGT
>JABFEB020000111.1:1035235-1048906 GCA_019775895.2 Stomatorhinus ivindoensis
GATAGATAGATAGATAGATAGATAGATAGATAAACCTACTAGCTTACTATTTGCAGAACAACAAATCGAATTATGGTTTTACAACATTTTAATTTGATGCAGATATAGGATAAAATCATTTCGACCCAATGCACCGTTTAAATTCCTGTCATAGGAGCCACGGTATTTTGCTGCCATCTAGTGTTAGACTACTGCAAGGGCCCATTACACCTTTTTCAGTAAAACGGGAGGAGCGTCACAGGTGTTTCGCCGAAACATCATTACTTATTTTTGAATATCATCTTCGGCAATATGGGAAGAAACTTGCATCTAAATCTTTGGGTTTTAATCGGTAAATGCTAGGCCTATTTATTTATGGAGTGGAAGACCTAATATGATTATGGTATTTTCAACACTGCACTATTGCAGTTTTTGCAGGGAGCGGGTAGTGTGTGGATATATGTAAGTTTGCACACTATGTCTGTGATTGGCTGGCTACAATCCCAGTGTTGGCGGAGTGATTCTGTTGTTGAGGTTCTGAGCAAGACCCTTGACCACTTATTTCTTCAGGGTCTGACTGCTAAATAAACATAAAGTTATATTTAAAAAATATAAACCTTGCGTTTAAAGAAAACATAGATCCAAAGCATGCCTTTTTCTGAATAGGGCTGGGGCCCAAGGCGAGCCTCCTTATTCGGGGCCCCAGCTGAGGCCAACAAAAATGAAACTCATCCTGCTTGCTACAGCATGATCGCTGATCGTTTACAGTCGGAAGTGTGACTTTCTGGACTTCCAGGACTAGCAAGCTATAGTGTAGCCACGCAGGTTACCTTAACCTAAACTTTGTCCTTACATGCCCGAGGATTTAGGAAGTGTATTTCCATTGTGTATTTATTTACTAGGCGTGTAACGGTACATAAAATTCACGGTTCGGGACAAGTCTCTGTTTTGGGTTCACGTACGGTTCGGTGCAATTTCGGCATAGCAAAGAGAGCATAATTTGCTCTGAGATTATTTATTACTAAAACTACAGAAGGAAATACGAACTGTTACAATGTAAAGACAAAGCGTCTGTCGACGTGTACGAAAAAAATATAAGCATATAATGCCTATTTGCACATTGCAAAAACAATTACGTAAACTAAATAAATAAAATTATAATATCATAACAATCGTGATGAACTAAATCGCGTGTTCTCTACTGCGGAGAATAGCCGCAATTTTTTCAGACCGATCATAAATACGCCTTAAAACGACATTGGAATATTACTTGCAGAGGCGGTTACTGCCTAGCTTTTGTCGTACAAATACTCAGTTAATGTCATCTCACATGAGTTAGCATATTCGCTTGTGTTTTCAACAATTACAGTACCAATGAAAACACACCAACTCATACAAAAGTTTATTTGTACTATCCGTGATGTTTTTAGGACAATTTATAAAGACATAAAAACTACAAAATAACAAAAACGGAATTATGCGCCGATCAAAAAAGATAATACACTACCACAACTCTAGATGGCAGCACAACACATCGGGCCTCATCAACATCACTTAAAAAGAGAGAGAAGAAGCGCTCTGGTGTTTGTGCGCACATGCTGCTTGTGCTCATGCCGGTGTTCCGGGTAATTCAGTTTCCCTATGTTTCCCCTGTTGCGCGCTAATTTGTACACGGTTTCGTTGTTGTTTTCATGTCTTTTTACGAAACTCTTGAGGTAAACAAGCCATATATTTTAAAACATCACATGCCTTTTGATGTTTTTTTGTTTTTACGGATAATAAATAAAAGTATTTCATTTGCTGGATAGAGATATTTCTTGATGAATTGTATTGCTTATAAGACTATATTATGTGTGACGATCTACTGTATTCACATGTAATAATGTAGCTGAGTGATTTTCAGACATCTCAAATGCATATTTGCCTAAACATTAGGAGAAACATTATTTCCTAATATCCAGGATATTTGGTTCCCCCCTATTAAAATAGGTATACAGCAACTCTAGGCCTCGGTACTAATAACACATGTAATAATGTACCTGAGTGATTTTCATACATTTCACGTACCTCTATTTTCTGATAGACAGGGGAAACAGGGAAACCGAATTGCCCGGAGCACCTGTTCGCGTCATGCGCATACTGTCGCAAAATTTACCAGTAAACCGTTTAGCGGTTTTCGTAAACCTCCACATGTATATTCTTTTCTTTATATGTATTATAAAATTACATCTTTGAAGCCGTGAATACCAAAACAATGATTTGAATAACCCCGTTGTAATATGCAAGAAAAGTCGTACATATTTTTACGGCCGTAACCTGCTTTCCGGCAGTGCGTGGTTGTGGAGGTCAGACTGGAAGGACTGGCCGATTTGTGCTTATGAATCTGTATTAGGTGTACCATGCGAATTAGTTTTCCACGACATTCCTAGAATTTTAAAAACAAATACCAATTTTTCTACTTTGCTATCTGCAGTTTGTAGTTGCCTAGCTGGTTACTCTTCGTACGAAGGGTATTCAGTTTATAGCGCCCGAGGTAGCTAGCTTTTAGCTGGCTTGCCGCATCGTTGTTGTTAGGTCACTACTTAAGAAATTTCATTATTATTATTTTTTTTACCAGTGACCAGAAGGATAAAGTATGGATAACAACGCACCGAAGGCTGGAGCATCCCGGGGTGGTTTTGGCAGCCTTTTCGGAGGCTCATCACCCGAGTATTCAAACAGTGAACTCGCCGGGGTACCGCGTAAGTTTGATTGAATTGAGTGAAGTCATGAACCTCGATTGGCACGATATTTATTAAATCTTCAGTATTAAAAAAACTCGAATATGGTTAAATATAGGTGAAGTAAATCACTATTTTTTTGGGAGGACAGTACAGGTTATTTCTGGGTTCAGGGTAAGAACATACATTCTTTGAATGTTATAATTTTAGTGCACAGAATCTATGCTACGATTGAGAATTGTACAGAAAAAGATCTGACTGATTGGTGCCATTTGCGTGCCAGTAGTGTTATTAGTCAGTCGTTTGTTTTATAAGATGAGTTATTGCTTTTTCTGTACATGGTTATCCCAGAAGACGCTCATACCAGACATGTTTGCGCAATCAAAGCCAATGTTGTAGCGTATCTAGTTCTCCTAGCTGATTTTGACATCAGAAAAAGGACATGACTC
The DNA here is from genome assembly GCA_019775895.2 of Stomatorhinus ivindoensis. Lineage (NCBI taxonomy): Eukaryota > Metazoa > Chordata > Actinopteri > Osteoglossiformes > Mormyridae > Stomatorhinus > Stomatorhinus ivindoensis. The sequence goes on from JABFEB020000111.1 coordinate 1,038,384, forward strand.
TTTGTACAAATTACAGATCCAGTCTTATAAATTAGGGGGTGTTAATCAGGTGCCTGTCTTGGACATACATTGTTGAATCCGATTAACCACCCCTTTCCTGAATCACTGAACTGAAATATAGTGACTTGTTTGTAGTGCCATCTAAACTGTGTCCTGGTTGTTTTTAGTAAAGTAATAAGCTGTATTACTTTTCAGTAACAGGAATGAGCCCCCTGTCACCGTACCTGAATGTTGATCCCAGATACCTTACACAAGTAAGCTGCTTTGAGTGTTACCTTTCTTTTCGGCGTGATTAATGAACATTTTTATTGGTAGGCATTAAGTGTGTGTTAACCGATTCATGGAACACTTTTCACAAAAAATGACTATTTACTAAAAATAACCATGTGATATGAAATATGGCTTACCACAGATTTACCAGTGGTCCACCACATGTAGATCAGTATGCACTATAAATTAAGTATTTTATATTAACTATACAAAGTATGTGTAGTATATTGAATGCTGAGTTATGTTTGATATTGCATTGTTTTTACAGTATAGTTGTCTTCATATTATGTGTGGTGAATATATGTGTGTTGGAGGACACATGGTGATGTTTGTGTGGCGTATCGTCACGCCGCTTTTCCACACTGCAGGACAGTGACGAGTTCATCCTGCCCACTGGAGCCAGCAACACCCGTGGGCGCTTTGAGCTGGCCTTCTTCACCATCGGGGGCAGCTGTATCACCGGTGAGCTAGTCTGGCACCGCTGTCTCAGCCAGTAGTCAACCCTTCTTCATGGCCACTTTAGCCATCGTGATTTTGATATATCGTGGGGTCGGCATCAGACATCAAATGTGAATTTTTTTTGGGAGTTTTGCGAACGCTTCTGATGACTAACTTTTGGGTGTCACATAACGTATCTCATTAATATTTCCACCATATTACTAAACGTCTTAACGAATTATGGGCGTATATAAATGTTTGTGAAGCACCAAAGAAGTTGGCTTCTGGCCGAATGCTTTGTTTGTTTGCCCTCATATGTCATTGATAGGATTTGTATTGTAAATATGCTCAACTATTAAAGCTGGGATATTTTTCCTAATGAAACACTGAATATCTTTGATTTTAAAATAATTGAAGGAAACACACAGAGATGAACCATTTATATTTTATTTTTTTGAAATGAAAACATCTTATGAAAGAGGTCACATTTTAATGTAAAATGCAAGTTCCATAAAAAAGTAGAAAATAGTTTGCATTCCTTGAAAACGGATAGCGTTGCTATTTACGGAATTTTATTGACTTTCAAGATACACTACAGATGTCTCAAAGGGTTTTCAAATTACAGTACTGTACACATTAAATTACTGAACTGTGTATAATTGAAATACGCTATAATAATTTCATACAGTACTGTACATAAAATATAGCTTATTGTAGTTTTGCTGCTGCATCTTGTTGGCTTGTTTTAGGCAGTTTATCATAAACTTTGATGTGTCTATATTCGTAATTGAGAGAAAATAACTTTTTCCCGTCATGTTTTCTGTGCACGCAGCATTAGCCTCAGGTAGCTAACCAGAAGCAGACTGGTTACTGCGAGGCAAAGTAGGCAAGTAAAAAAAAAAAAAAGATTTACCATAATTAAAATTTTTCCCATATGTTGTTTATGCAAAGACCTAAAATGAACACTACGCAGATTACTTGATTTTTATAAGCAGATGATTTAAACAGTATTTGTACAGGAATGATTCTGCCCCATGCTGTATGATCCATATAAGTGGTTGATCATTATAAGTGGTTTCCACTGTATTTTAAATGTTACTAGTGTTGAAATCATGTAGCAAACCAGTGTTTGTTTCCAGATGTTTGTAATTATACTCCTGTGCTCTAGGGGTCAGTATAATTTCCTAGAAGACTATAAGTAACAAGAGCCTATATAAGAGCAAGGGCGGCCCTGAAATGTCCCTCCCTATCTATAGTGTGTAATAGGTTGGTTCTGAGGCAGGAATCAGCAGTGTTACAACCGATTGGTGGCATTACCGTTCGTAGCTGAAACTGTCTTTCTGTCTTCATCAGGAAATAGTGAGGGGCAGCCCTCTTTAAACATTTCGCTCCTCCCAGATCACTAGGGAATAGCCAAAATGTGTCCAAACAATGGACACAGCATGTTTCTTTGGTACAAGCTGTCGCATGGAGTTGCTCAGTCGGCTCTGTGTTTGAGTTCTCGATATTGTTTCCATGTCACAGACTGGACGGAGCGGAGTCACGTGACAGCACACGGTAGTGTGTTTTTAAGGGGACAGTACATGAACACATGCCGGAGAAGAATTAATTTTTGTTTTAACAGAATTACAAAGAGAAAATAAACAAAGTATCTGGCATAGGCAAGATTATGAACATCGGGTGTGATTAATTTTTAATGAACTGTCCAGCCCTAAAGTATAGTAACTCAGACATGCATAAACATATACACTATATGGACTGGCCATTACACCTTCAGAAACTATTATGACATCCCATTCTAAATCCATAGGCATCAGTATGGAATTGGTCCCCCCCTTTGCCATTATAACAGCTGTTACTCTTCTGGGAAGGAGAAATGCTTAAAGAAACCTTGTGTGATCTCGCAGTGAGCTTTGTATCTCGCATTCTCATATCTTTCTACGTCTCACTCGCCAAGGGGACCGAAAAATGTTGGACTTTTCCAGATCGTGCAGTGTGGGAAGGTCCTCTCTATTCCATTGTTCATATTAACAGGTGGAGTTTAGAAGAGAGCAGTGTCATCTCTACTGTTGTCTTCTGATGCCCCCTTGCAGGTGCCACTTTCGGGGCGCTGAATGGACTGAGGATGGGTTTGGTGGAGACCCGCGACATGGCCTGGTCTAAGCCCCGCAATGTGCAGTATGTACTGAGCCCCCTGTCAATGAGGCAGCTTTTCATCTCAACTTCCTTCCAATTTTTTAATGTGTGACCCGTTAGCAAAACGGCCAGCAAATCATTCAGTTTTATAGCTCTAATCTTTCAATGATGGGAATCCCCTTTTGAAATCAGGTTTTCAAAGGTGGAATAAACTGTAGAAACATCTGGAACTTTGGATGTTTTAACCAGACTAGAATGTCACACTCAGTTTGACCACTAGGAGTCGCCACTCCCTCAACATAACCTGGGAGGTTGTACTTTTGAGCATGGTCCCACTTCGATAAAAAAAGAATTGCAGCCTAATAAATAGGTAACATGCATGTTGAATATGTCTGAGATAGTGGTTGTTTGGACCCTGTGCTTTGTGATAATTGACCGGCATTTGAGTGATGTGCTAAACGCAGTAGCCTTTAATATTTAACATTAAAATAAAGCCACACAAGTCATGTGAGAGAAAACAAGCCTGAAACAGTTGTGAGGCAAATGTTGCAAGATTGTTACAAAACCCCTTTAAGTCCCAAGTTTAATCAGCCCGCATTCCCATGTTTGAAATGTTGTCATTCACTGTGACTTTGCTAAATTGAGATAAACTTGGGCGTTTGGGCTTAACGTGCAAGAACACAGGGAATCAAACTACACTCAAAGACTTACATATTTTAATGAGTATAAAGGTAACACCGTGCGCGGGGTGGTGATCGAGAAGCCAAGATTGTTTGGTTGATTTGGATATGCTAGGCCTCTCTGAAGTGTCATGCGACCTTCAGGGATAATAATTTAACTGTAATAAAAGTACAGGAAGTCAGGACATACAGTGCTTTGGTTCAAGTCCTGGGACAAGGCACTTAACCTGAGCTGTGTGTAATGTATATAATGCATCAAAAAATATGGAGAGTAAAATTATGAATCATAAGCTTTGGACTGAATTGTTGAATGCTGGCTGAATCAAGGACACTAATAATTACCTGGTAGTTTCCTTGTTTCAGTAAACCTTTCTTGTTTCTAGGCCCACAGAAAACCTGTGTAATTTAGTTTGACTCCCAGGAAGTCTGAGGCACTAGCTTGACAACTATAGTAAATTACATTTCTCCACTTCGAGGTTGGAAGCCTCAGCTGCAATGTCTGAATTCTAATAAGAGGTTTTTACTGAATGTAAATCGATTATCCTGCACTTGGTTATACAGGAGTAGACTCGTCTGCATACATCTGTGTTTGCGAGGAGCCATTTGTCTTTCGGTTCCCTTTTGTTTTACTTTTCTTCCTATCCTCCTCTTTTTTCCATGCTCCTCTCTGCCTGCTGTGAGAAGCATGGCTGCTTTTTCCTAGTGGTTGCATAAGTGTGTCTTTGCTTTTTGCTTAACTTAGAGGTAGCAGCTGCATTTCAGTAAGTGTTTGAGGTGCAAAAAGAAAGTGAGGTTATTCTATTACAGCCTGTGCTGTAATTACGACTTCTAGAGCATTAAGCCAGTCAGTGCCTTTCCCCAGCATGCTGGGGGAAAAGTAGTATTGAAATTTCGATGGCTTTAATCCAATAATTCACTGTTTAGTGTGTAACAGAGAAGAACAAAAACTATCTTGATTTACACAGGCCGTTTAGCCGGCTGCTGCTGTTCATTACTCAAGACCTGCAGCCTGCTTGAGTTTGACCTCAGTGAATCCTCAGCAGTCAGCATTCAGGGTTGTGTGATTAAAAATCCCAAGGTCACAACGGTCGCTGGCAGCTGTCAGCCTGTCACGTACGTTCTCAGTACCATGTCCAGCCTCGATATCCTCCCCCATACTCAACCAGTGAGCTACCAAACACACCTGTGTTGACTCTTTGCCGGTGCTTCGCACATGGAGCCGGGGTCAGCGCGATCACCCAGCTCAGGGCGCTCCCATCGGCCCGCTAATGCTTTCTCTTAAAGGTGATGTTACATTGGGCAACATTTTGAGCAACATTGCCGGGCAACGAGCAACCAAGTAAGAGACAGGGCAACTAATCATGGCAATAGACACTTGGCAGCAACCAATCAGAGAAGAGCAAATCTATTGCCAAGGAGATGGACACCGCGAAGATGGATATTGAAACTTTTACAGCTGCCAGTGTCTTGGCTTGAACATCTATTTTACTTAAGTGTCACATATAGCACAATATTGAAGAGATACTATTGTCAAAAGTCACAGTTAACCTAGCATGAGTAGAAGTGATACATTTTAATCATATTTCCCGCATTACAAAGTAAAAAGGTTGTAGCTTCTTGGTCAGTGTAAACAGAATCCCACCATGAGTCAAATCAGGTGTTCTCATGTGTTTTCTTGGCTGAATAAAGACTGCTGGATTACCGTATCATATGAATACTGCTGATTGCAAGTGGGTGGGCGATCAGTGCTGCTTCGTGACTCAGTGTCTTGTTGTTTATTCCCCTCACAAAACTCTAAAACGGCAATTCTCAACCCATAGGTCACGACCCCAAGTTCTGAAAGGGTCGCGAGGCAGCTGTTAATGTAAGCATTTTAAAACCAGCAAGCTCTTATGCTAATCCATGATCAGATTTCCCAGCCCCAGTCCTAGAATTAACCAATATAAACGGGTCTGTAAAGGTTTAATGTGAAACATTCAACCAATCCAAGAAGGCAAACCACAGATGCTTAATTTAAGATTCCCTTGCACATCCAATCAGATTTATATGATAGACATTGATTGGTGTAAATTGCACTGTGTGCTTGATCATAGCGTTAATTTAAACCTATAAAGTAAGCCCTCGTGCATTCGCGCTTCGTGATTCACAAATTCATGAATTTTCTGCTAAAATTTCATTGGACCCAAACTTATTTGCATCCGTGATCTTTTCGCACATCTGCGAAATCCTTGAAAAATCCTACAGAAATGTTTAATTTTTGTAGTAATTCACAAGTTTTTATGCTTTTAAGTGTAAAATTGGTAAGAAAAATTTACCAAGCATTCTGATTGGAAGATCTCAAAAAGTTTGCCAGTTGAGATCATAATTGTCCAGACGGAAATTCATTGCCCATCCTCAATAGGAAAGTTGCCCTGTGTATCATCACCTTTATTTGCACAGCAAAGGAAGTCTGTGCCTCACTTGAGACACTGCGCTGTGCTGATGTGTATCCTTTTCCCCGGTCTGAGTACTGTGCCCTAACACTGGGTTTTCCTGTCATGTGTCAGGATCCTGAACCTGGTCACTCGGCAGGGAGCCATGTGGGCAAACACGCTCGGCTCTTTAGGTGAGTGTCTGTGGCCGTGACCCCCGACCGCCCACCACGTCATCTTGGAGGTGTGTTACAACAATGAACAACGAGCTGGCTGTGTGTGAAGTGTTCCCTGTCAAGTCCTGTCCATGTTCTCCCCACTGTCTCAGTACCGGCTTAGTTCGGGTGTGTTTTCCCGAATAGCACAGCAGTGATTATAGGCTGTAAAGCCGATTTGGATGAAGTGCTAAGTCACTCCAAGCCAGCATTTTAGGAGGATACAATCCTTTATGTTCATGTTTCAGGCCACACACCTTGAAAAAGCAGATTTGGCATGCAGCCGGTCTACCAGCAGGCTGCCAGTGTCCAATTGCTGTTTTGCTCTGTAATGACCCTGATGGGTTGTGTGTATGTGTGTGTTGCGTTTATGCTCCATGAGGACTGTCACCCCCCAATCCCCTGGCTTTACCTTAATGTTTTCCTCCCGCTGCCCCTCTAGCCCTGCTTTACAGTGCATTTGGGGTGGTGATCGAGAAGGCACGGGGGGCCGAGGATGACCTCAACACGGTGGCTGCAGGGACACTCACGGGCTTGCTGTACAAATCCACAGGTGAGGGGCAGACAGGGAGGAGGTATGAGACATCAACGCGTCCATGTGGGTTCGTGTGGATGCTTTGGATCTAAACAGCCTATATGATCTTTAATTTACATATCTGCTGCTGATCCGGTTCTACCTTTTCCATATCTGCTGCTGATCCGGTTCTACCTTTTCCATATCTGCTGCTGATCCGGTTCTTCCTTTTCCATATCTGCTGCTGATCCAGTTGTTCTTTTTCCATATTTGCTGCTGATCAGGTTCTTCCTTTTCCATATCTGCTGCTGATCCAGTTCTTCCTTTTCCATATCTGCTGCTGATCCAGTTCTTCTTTTTCCATATTTGCTGCTGATCATGTTCTTCTTTTTTCATGACATCTTTTGGGTTCAGATACTTTACATTTGCTGATAGGCTGTTAGGCCTCTTCGAAGTGTCATGACCTTTGGGGTGTTTTACTGCAATAAAAGGACAGAAACAAAAATGCCATAGAAGCTGGTGAGTGCTGAGATGCATTTTTGTGTCAGGGCAGGACGAACATTTCCTTGAATTTTGTAGAGGAAGATCTCAGCAGAGTTAGCATTGTGAACACAGCCCACAGAAATTGGTAAAGTTCCCCAGACCTGCACTGTTTCCTCCTTTTAAGTAATAAGATTCTCACAACTTCGAGAGCACTGTGTTCAGGACCCAAAAAACAATAAAGTGATGCTTACTTCAGATCTGTTGTGGTTTGGCAATCAGATAAACAGTTAAAATGTCATCAGTAGTCACATCCAGTATGTATCTAATATATTTAATAAATAAAAAGCCAAGAGTCATGTGCTGGGCATTTTATACACATGCTGAGCTTAAGATGCATCTGTGGATCTGTGTGGAAATGAAACTGGGGAATTCTAGGGTGCCTTTGACTAGTTGAAGTGGTGCTTGTGATGCGGTTGTTTTCAGTCAGGTTATATTTTTGTTTTTGTGGTCTGGGGTTTTTTAATGAAGGCTGTGTTTTCAAGAGCGTGACACCTTGGTGAATGACTGAAATTCCCGAGGAGTCCTTGGTGATGGCCTGGCTGTTGGGCTTTCCCGAGGTGCTTGCCTGCTCCTCACATGCTGCCTGGTGTATCGCCAAGCCGCTCAGAGCTCATGCCTCGCTTGTTTCCTCTTTTCTACATCTAAAGGTGCTGGTTAGCTTCCAGGATTTACTCCTGGGGTCAGTTACCCGAGGTAGACTGATCAATACTCTGTTAATACTCTGATTAATTTTCATGTTCAGTCCATCCTTCCTTTCAGTTTGCTTGGTTTAATACCTGCCCACCCCCTTAATGTTTTCTTTGTTGATGTTCAATTCTGGTGTCGGTTACAGAAGTGGACTAAGGTACAGGTCAGCTGTCACTGTACAGCGTAACTCGGCATGGACATTATTACTGCTGCGGGGTTTTAAAAATGGTTGTTGTTGATGTCAGTGTTGAGGAAGCTTGCGGTGAATTGACGCTGTTTGTGCGTGTATGTGTTTGTTTATATTTACTACATTGTGGTAAAACCTGTTAATTTTTAGCTTGTTAGGCCATGTATATGATATGTGTGCTTGTGGGGTGGGGGGGGGCATGGCTGCTGTAGGCATGACAGGTTATCACCGGCCTCCTGTCTCTGGGTGTGGGTCTGGCTCGCAGTGAGGCAGCCCTATCACTCTTATCGCCATTGGCGCCGTGGGGGTTGGCTGCTCTGTTTAGCTGCTGATGCCTGCTGCTCGTACTTTTCGTCTGATATTCTAGATTAGGTCAGTGACCGCTTAGTTAGCAGGTTAGAATAGAGTATAGGACATGCAGTAGGTTGTTGGTTTGAGTCCTGAGGCAGCCTTTAAGTCTTAGCAAGGCAATTAACCTGAGCTGTATATAATATATGTAAGGGATTAAACATTATGAATAGCTAAAGTTTATGAATTATAAGCTCTGGACTGAAATATTGGTTAGGCAAGGAAACTGTAAATATTTTCTTTAAATTAGTTAAAAGCGGAGTGTAATACTGGCAAACTGTAGAGCTGTCTTGTATCTGCCCTCAGCACTGCATCTGGAGAATCACAGCAGTGTAAATGCTGTCTGCCTGTGTGTGTCTGCGCAGGTGGGCTGCGTGGGGCAGCTCGTGGCGGCCTTGCGGGGCTGGCCATGTCGGGACTCTACGCCCTCTACAACAACTGGGACCATCTCCGGGGGAGCACCCCAAGCCGCTACTGAGCTCCGCCCCCCACTGGCCGACGATGGGTGGCCTGGATACACGAGCACGTCACTTGGCCTGATGTAACCCCCCCCCGGGATGGACTCGCAGATGGCCGCTGACTCGCTCACTCTCTCAATCACTTCACTGCATCGTTACTTCAACAGGGAGTGACAAGAACTGGACCTCCTGTTGCGTGTTAGTCTGTAATTTAGCAGAAGTTCTGCATCCACCACATGACTGGATAGGCCCTCGACTGTGTACTTCTGGGGGGCATCCTGTCTTTATTATTAACTTTATTTTGTGTTCTTAATTTTGACCCATTCTGCTCTTTTGTGGGGAAGTAAATGAATGTTTTGATTGCCGAAGAAAGTGAGAGGGTCTTCCTCGCCGTTCTTCCCATGTTACCATGGATTACCATGTGGAAAGTGCGGTGTGACATTCTCTGCGGGCGGCCCGTTCTCATGGTCAATATTGTGGGCGTTTAATTCTCAGGCTATTCAGAAGCATCCTGCCGTCACATGAATTGACTTGGAAAGAACGTTGTGAAATGAAAGGTTTAGGTAAAACCCAGTAGGCTGCAGGTCTTGAGTAATTTTCCCACAATCCCTCAGCTGTGGCACCACTCCATGCTCATGAGGCACATGTGACTGCTTTGTGGAGTCACAGGGTCACCATTTATTGGACAAGTCTGGCGTGACACGTCTGTCAGGGTGTAGGGGGCAGTTCATATCCTGGCTGTATATGTATATGAGGGTAATTTACTGTCTGTGCCAACTGCGAATGCAGTGATTTAAGAGCAGCACCATTCCACACGAGTGAAATAGACTAACACCAATAAAATACAACTGTGCGCAGAACATACCTGTGAAAAATATTGGTGTGTAATTTTCTTTGTGAAATTTAACCCAATTAGCAAAATTTGCTTAAATATCAAAGAAATGTATCACGTGCAACTGTTCGAAGATAAGGAACCGGATCAGAAAAGCAAGCTAAATTAAACATAGTCTATAGTGGTTATCTTATGTTTGTGATAAAATATGGTGGTTCTCTTTCCTGCAAAACAAGCTGTTATGTTCCAGAGGTCAGGGTGGCTGTGCAGCAGTCCATATCAGCTATATGTCACATATCACCAAAGCTAGAACTCAGGAACTGGGCTAAAGGTGGGAAGGAAGGCCCCGCTGGTGTCACATGACCTGGCTGTCAAAGAGCCAGGCCTAACCCCGCTGGTGTCACATGACCTGGCTGTCAAAGAAAGCTGAGGTTCAGAGGGTCACTCATGTTACCAATGCTGAGGCTACAGATGTAGTTCAAGTAATAGAATAGAGGAGCAGGAACTCTTTAAATACCTGTGATTCTGATATTTCCAGCTGAATCCTAGGATGGTAACTGAAGAAAATGCATTCCGACAGACCTATCAATGTCAAACGATTGGTCAGGAGACGGTGAGCGTGTGCAGCCGCACTTAGGCATGCAGTGCAGATAACCGTCATTCATTTTGTTGATGACAGTAGAAAATAGTGTCTCAAGAACTGAGTTTTGTCAAGTCCAGTGCTTAAAATACAAGATTAGTATCCCTGTGTATTTTAATAGTGGGGGGGGGGGGGGGGGGTTGTTATACATTTACATGTGATTT
>JABFEB020000111.1:1067392-1089499 GCA_019775895.2 Stomatorhinus ivindoensis
CTGAGGGATGTGGGCGCCTCTGCGACTGAGGGATGTGGGCGCCCCTGCGCTCACTCACGCCAACATCGGTGTCCCCTGAACCTGCGCCCTTGCCGTACCCAGGTGTCACACATCAGCAGTGCTGAGCATGCTCAGGAGCTTCCCTGCCTCCAGCAGAAGTGAGCCCATGTACCAGTTTCCCTTCCATGCTGTCCGGTTCTTATAGCACCTTTTCTTAAAAACACCTCATTTCCCAACACCCGCCCCAATGTGCCAACAGACTGAAAGCCAGACCCCCTCAGAACCTGCAAACCAAACAATTAGGACCAGCCGACCCTGTTTGAAAGCCACACCTCTATGAACCAACACCCATCCACATTATCATGATTGACCCATTAACATTACATTATGTGATTTAATAGCCAACACCCATACAATGACTGATACCCTCACAATGACTGATACTGACCAGCATATTAGCCTCACAGAGTCTCAGTGAAACAGCCATTTAATCTGCACAAAAGGACAATGCATCCCACCCAGGATTCATGCCCACAGTCCATTTAACTAACACTGTCATAATATACCAGGCCTCAGGTCACTTTTTCACTCCTTGCGAGAAGGTATTCACCTGGTGGATCAGCAGTGATCCAACTAACCATGACTGGCGGGAGCCCTTATCCTCACCGTTGTCATGTCAGGTGATGTGACGTGACGGTGCTCATCTGTCTTTCCAGTTCACCCACAAATGCACATTAATAAGAACCTGCATTGTCATTCTCAGCCCAGACACCGGTCGCATGATGTTTCAAAAGCAGAGTAAGCAAACACAGAGCTTCTTTCAGGTACCTTCACAAGATTTTGTAATGGCTTCTGAATGAATGGATGTCATTTTACATAGGAAATCATCCCTCCCTTAAAAAACACAAAGGCCTCTGTTCTGATGACATTTTATAAACAGAAGTCATTAATGCAGCCCTCAGGTTGATCCAGATGACAGGGAACTACTGCCGTTTAACATAAACGGAACAGTATTCTGTGTCTCTGTGCTGCGTTTGTGACAGAGTTTCGATGTGAAGACCATCACCAACCATAATAAAAAAAAGCAAAAAAATACCACTTTAGGTATTTTTTTTAGGTATTCCCTAAAATACGCGTACAGCGAGGTCAGCAGACAAGGCTGATGTCGCAGCCCCAGGAATATGAAGCTACCTCGAGTACTGTCAGCGCGAGAGTGTGGAAAGGTCAGCCTGCACCTACCAGGTGCATCTCAGTCGAATCCACTCAGCCCACAAGCACGACCCCACCACCACTAGCACCACCACCCCCATGCCCCAGCCGCCCTGGAAAAATGGTCCTTAAGCTGGTTGGGCGTAACAGGACAGGAAGGCGGCTGGAAGGAAACCTCTCAGGGCCAGCCCACCTTTTTTCCCCTGGGGGAGATTCTGAGTTTTTCCCTCCCACTCGGCATATCTTAGTCAGGCCCACAGCAAAACCCCCATCAAGCTGCCCCGTGCTCAGACTGAACAATAAGATCCCCCGACACCGTGGGCAGTTTACCTGATTAGACGAGTATAGAGCAGGCCCGTTCCTCCTCTTCCTCTCTCCCTCCTCACACTATATCTCTCTGGCTTCTTGGTTCAGAGTTCATGTGTCCCCGGAGCTCTGCAGACCTCCCACGTCGCTCCCGGACCTCGGCAGGAACAGAAAGCTGCCACCTCCTTCGCATCCACAGGTGACCTCCTGATCGACCCTCCCCTTTCTCAGTCTCCACCTCCTCCTCCTGCTACAGCAGCAAGCAAGATGGAGTCAGCCTCGGGATTATCTCTGCTTTCATCAGATTACAAATGAGAGGCTCTGTCGCAGATCTTCAGTCCCCGACCAGGTCTTTTCTGAAGGGGAGGGACAAGGGGAGGTTGGTTGAACATGAGTAGGGAGGGGGTTCGTATTTGTCTCTGTGTGAGGAGAAGGGAGGGTGGAGAGGAGTGGGGGGTGGGAGTACATGCAAGGATAGGACGGTGACACAGAAGGGGAAGGGCTGTTGAAGAGGCACCCTGATCGTCACACAGTCACCGTCAACGCCGTGGCCACCTGGAGGAAGAAGGAGAGAGAGAGAGAAAGAGAGAGAGAAATGCATGAATGAAACGAAAACATTGAGGGTAGTGGTGGTTCATGGCCAAAACAGCCTCCCCCACATGCACTCTGTCTCCCTTTATCTCCTGCTCTCTCCCTCTGCCTCTCACACAGCCATCCTTCTCTCCTGGTTGCTATGGGAACAGCAATGCTCAATAGGAGCCTGATGAATGTTCATTTTTTAAGGTTGCCATGGGACAGCACTGTGCATGGTTGTCAGGCAACTGGAGATAAATCAGATTTCATGCAATCTGGTTATCGGCGGGGTTCACGTGTGATAACAGATTTGGGATGCTAGGGTGTTTTTTTTTTCTCGCTTCCGTCTCGTCGATCAGATTTTTTATTCGTTTGTGTGTGTTTATATGCATAGAAAATATGCACAGATATTTATATACAGTGAAAATGCGTGCTGTTTTCCAAGTGGAAATATCATTGCACGCTGTCCCTGAATCACGAAAATGATTGTGTATATGCAGCAGGAGCGTGATGGGTAAGCAGATCGTGTAATCTGTTTACATTCTCCTTTTTTGTTTATGCATTGATGTGACAGAGTGTAGTGTGCTCACAGAGGTGTATTACAGCAGTGCTTGTGTGATTTGTCACTTAGAGAGCGTAATAGCCTCTCACTGGAGTTGGCCAGCACAGCCTCAGTGTGTGTGTGCGTGTGTGTGGTGTGCACAGGCTAATTATTTCACAGACTCTCATGCACACGCTCATGTCAACCTGAAGTTGAGCGCATCCTCCAGAATAATGAGACATGATAATGCTTCCCCATTGGCTAGTTCATGCAGATTGTGCCAACGTACAGGGCTTTCAGAGCAACCAAAATGTCCATCATTTCAGACCCCTCCAATTCATCTCCCCAGGGAACTACCCTACATAAACATTGCTTAATGTCACATGTGCATTCAACACACCTTTGGATAAAAATACAGGCAACAAAGTATTTGCAATTGCGATTACTTCTCAATTTCTTTCAAAATAATTGACATCAAATTCAGCAAGAAGGAGACATATTTCTACATATAAGGCAACAGGGTTGAAATTTGTTTAACGTCAAGTATCATTGACAGGCTGCCACAGTGAAGCTGCTTGTCTGACTCTTACAGTTGGTTCCGTATGAGATGATAGAATCATGACATTTGTTTTCCTGAACTAACGGCCTGCGGAGGTTCCACTGGGAGAACGTGAACCTCTGCAGCCATTTGGCCTGCTTTCCCACCACAGGCAGAAGCAGGATATTAAAGGAACCAGAAGCTTGGGAAATCTGATGGAATCAAAATGCAGTAGGCAGGAAACTGAGCGTCAAGGAGAAAACAGAGGTAGCCCTCGCGTGATGCCTGTCAGGCGGCGGGGAGCCAACAGGCCGACAGGAAGCTAACGAAAGGGCGTGGGTGTTCGGGGAATTATACACCACTGACCAACACTTCTGTTTTCATGTGCGTCAGGGTGACATTCTCTCCGGCACGGCGGTGTGTCCTGCTGGGGTTGAGAACGAGCTCAAACGACGTGATAATTAAAATATCCCATAGTCTCTACATATGGTCACAGGCTAGGATTTAAATAGCAAAGGAATTCATTAAGGGATTTAAATGGTGAGAAACACTGCAATAAGGGAATGTATATTCTGTCATTCTCCCGTTCCTTCCTCCATCTTTCTGCACTGCTGGCATTCATATTAATCAGAACCAGTCATTATAAGAAGCTGGGCATTACTGAGTAAATAGCACTTTCATGGGGGTGGAGGCTAATTTCCATGAAGGCAGGACATATACAAAATACAAGAGTAGGACAAATCCATAGAGCTCATAAATTACTTTCTCCTTTTATTCTCGGTTTGGGGGAGTCCCATGCATGTTTATACATGATATATGCAACAGTTACAGTTAGTAACAGATGACTATCGTTCGATTTGGAATGTCAGAAATACTGGTTGATTACATAGATAGTGGAGATAAAGTTTTATGATGAATATATATGTATTTGAGAAAGATGACAGGCAGTGCCATATACAGTACTTGCAAAATGAGGAGGCTGTCCAGACTGCACCACCAAAGGAGTATACCTGGGTGTGGTCAGACAGCATAATGAATGATCCCCCCTCCCTGCTTGTCTGTCAAATGGCAAAGTCTAGATTGGAGCAGACAAATTAATGACAGCTTGTGTTTGCTTAAAAGCCCCTTTGTCGTCCTCTGTAATTTGAGTCAAAAATGAAAGAGATGCATGGCTATCAAAAATCCAACAGCAAGCCAAGAACTACATCTATGTTCCTCGTCTATGAACTGTTCTTTTTAAAAGACTGGAGTTTTTTTTTTAAGTTAGAAAATTTAAAATACAGGCTACTGTGTAGATATTATAACCATAACTGGAGGTCTAAAAGGAAAAAAAAACATGAAATAAAACAAGCTTGGAGAGATAGCTTGGCCTCATGCCGTGTGTCTTCTTAGTCTGCCTGCATCATGTAAGAGCCCTTGGATTCCGATAAACATCTTGCGTTTTGTGTTGCACTTTGGTGTGACTTATAGCACTGACCCACTTGAGTGGTGGATATGGGGAGAGACATTATCCCATGAGTGTTGTGAGTTTGCCCTGTGAGTTTGCCCTGTGAGTTTGCCTTGTGAGTTTGAAAGCTCTGGTCCCTTATTTATTTCTGGACCTGTGGGCCTCAAAGGAATCCTATCTTTGCACTTTTCATTTCACAGTCTCAGAGCCAATTATCACCTTTCTTTTGTTGTAATAATTAGTGTTTGATTACATGTCACTGTATGATTACTGCTGTGACCGGTCCCAGCACCTCCGGCTCGTGGTTTACTCTCATTATATTGTGGATTCTAGTCCAGCAAATTCCCTAAAAAACACCAGTGTTAGAAAGCTCTGCTTTCACCATCAGCAAATTAACTTGCAAACAAAGAACCAGGTCTAAATAGGTAACCTACCTTTAAGGGCTGAGGGCTGTGTTGCAGTCTACGAAGTCAACAGACCGGACTGATTGGAGAGCTGACTAATCAGAGGTAATAGCCAAAAGAGGCTCAGGACAAAGGCATGCATCCAAATGGAGCTGTGTGGGACCAAACGTGGGCCACAGAGAATGAGCTCAGGCCTGGCGGAGCGTAAGTATGGACCAGTGGGCGGGGTCGTCATTTGGATCTTCGTTTAAGAAAGTTCATCAATTTCCAATTGTTTGTCAGTATGTGTCATTTCAGGAGAAGCTACCATGAATAGCGGATACATGCTCTGTTGAAATTTACAGATTTTCCCTCATTTGTTGTTGTGTGTGGATGTCTTAATGAGATTTTAATAAAGGAACCACCTGGCAGCTGATAGGTTCATAATATAATAAGAACACCTCTGATTCAAAATGCCTGAACATCTGGACAGGTAAGGTATCCGTTCCAGATCATTCTGGATTGGCCGTCCGGCTCTGTGGGAGGGACAATCTAAAAGTAACCGGGTGGCAGGTTTGCCTAGCCTGAAAAATAAACAACCCCCCGCTGATAGTATGGAAATGGTCAGGTTACGAGCAGCTCATGGGTGTCGGCGGTAGACTGGGCAGCCAGAGTGCCGCTGAAGAACTACAGGACCTCACGTGCCGATTTTTGTCTATGCTGCCTCCCCAGATGCATATGTGTGTGTCGTATGTAGTCCGTGATCAACTGAAGGTGCTCCCTTTAATATGTACATACACGTAACCTGTTTGTTTCACCCCAAGTCTATCTAATTCCATTTCAAGAGCAGGAGACTGTGCCACAGTGGAATTTACCGATGCTGATTGGATGGTGTGTTCGGTGTCTTAGGTTAAACTCACCAGGGCAGCAGAAGTCCGCTGTGTCCAGACCGCACCCCCCCCCCCTTCGCGATTTAGGAGTCTGTTTGACAGTCCGTTCACCACACGCCCTGTCGTTCTGTGGTCGGACGCAGCTTTCAAATGTCCCCTTGCTACCTTTCAAAACTCAGTGACCCCCCCACCTCCACCCCGTGCAGCTTTTCTCTCGGATCGTTTTTTCCAACACCTCACCAGAAACGGGAAGCCCTTGTTCGTGTGGTGTAGGGGCCGGAATGAACGTGATCGATGGAGTATGTATGGCTTTGGCTTCCCCAGCTCCAGTACAGGCAAGAGCTGACTTCCCCTTCTTTAAGTCCTCCTTTATATGGCAGCTCTCCACTGCTTCCCTCTGTTATCGGTTTTGAAAGCTCCGGTAAACATAAGCAAAGTCACGAACACTCTTGTCCACACCGAGCTTGTCGTTTCCCCAGCACGGCGGTGACAGAGTTTGGGCGAACACGCTCTGGTTCGTGAGGTATCTCGGCGGCCGAGAGCTGAGGTCGATAGCGGAGCTCAGATTGAGCCAGAGAAGCCTTCGTTCCTGCTCTCTTTCATAATCCTCTAGTGAAGAACACTGCCAGGTCAGAGGACAAGGGCAGCGAGGAATTTTGCCACCATTCGTTACACATTAAACTTGTACACATGTAGGTCTTCCAGCTCCTGAGGGGGGTGGGGACTAGGAGCAGCCGTTTAAAGATTTTTCAGACGGTAATTGGTTTATTTAAGCAAATTTGTTATTTGAACCCCAGTGCTCCAGCTAGGTTAGTGCCTGTCAAACTATACAGTACGTGAGAGCGTTTGTGAATGCTGGCAGCAAACAGAGCCTCAGAACAGACGTAAAACACTTTCAGGACATCCTCCGGCACGGAGCAAGCCAGGCACACGAAGACAGAAGCCCGTGACAGCGTGACCTACGCACGACCGAGTCCCCCTGCCTAGTCACTCCAGCCTCCCGCACAACTCTGCTGACTTTTACAGTGGAAAATGACAGCGGGACGACGGTCACCTTACCTGTTATGGCCGTGGGATTGGTGGCGGTGTATGCGGGGGGTATTCAGCCTGGCTGGCACGAGATCCTGCTGACGACCCGTCCCTCTGACTGCCAGCTGCTTAGCCGCAGCGCTGAGGTATGCCGGCGTCCACAGGTGATCTGTCCTACTGCAGGTGAGCGGCCGCAGGTTTCACCGCCCCTCCCCCCCCCCCTTCGCCCTTGTCACGCCTCCTCGATCAAACTTGAGACACCCCTACTCCACCCACGCACAGACGCAAACATGCACACACATCAGCAGTGACGGGCAAACCTTAAAGGGGACACAGAAACCTATAAATTACCACCCTGAAATATCACCAGAAATTTTAACAATGACCATCGATTAGTGAAAATAGCCAGAATAAAAAGCCAGATCTGTAGAATTCCATCATTACTTAAAATACTTAAAAAATGTAAAGTTGTCTATTTTTCCTTAAGTAGCTCAGCAGGAGCCACACAAACCTCATTCCTCAGTGGGTTACGAGAGAAGTCAGAGACAGACTTACAGGTCAAGGCCACCAATCAAACGTGAGATTAAGTTCAGCCACAAAAGCTGAGTAACCTGACCCTCCCCGATGCACAAAATGGCGGGGAAGCCCTTGCTCCTTTGTGTCGCGGACCTGTCCACACCTGGTCTAACCGGATCCAGCGGAGCCTGAGGGAGGGGTTTTTTTTCCCTGTGGACCGGTAAAGACTGATGGCTCCCTACTTCTGGACAGATCAGTCCCGCAAGGAGAAGCAATCCTGTTCTCTCGTCCTCTGTTCCGAGAAGCCATCACCATGAATGATTACTGTACACTTACATCTGCTATTTATAGCACTTGAATGAAACAGTGTGGTCACACCCCCACACAGATATGCAAAATTCAGAAGCCAGCATTCCCATGTCAGAATCTCAGGTCGGGCCTGGCAGGATATTCATGTGTTTGCCTGGTCGCATGGAAGATTTTCACGTTATTTCCAGGTAAAATAACGTGCCCTCGTCCGCTCCCAGTCTCCATCCCTGCATTTTTTCCACCACCTCGTCATGCTAACATGGCCGTCATACTTAGAAACCCACCCCCCATCCTACCTCCCTCTGTCGCCAACCAACACGCCCTTAAACGTCGTGAATGACCGCTCCGCTCTGCACGGGTGGGGCGATGACCTGTCTGTCACTTGCCACCTGGCGGGAGCAGGCCACCATTGTTCCACGCTCCCTTTGCGTTTCTTAATCGCATTGTCGGAATTCCATGGAGGAACACGGCTGCCATTCTGCCTGCAGGTCAGACGGGAAGTGCAGGACACAGCTAAGTAGTCCACTTCTGTCATTGGTGTGGGATTCTGATGCTAATCTTATCAAAAACATTATACCAACATTATGTCAACATCATTGTACCAAGCACCTGACTACCACATGGAGGTTTGTCACGATCTGCGTCTGATATTTTGTCGATGTTCAGACCCTGAAGGTTTCATGTCATAGCAAGTCACCCCCCCTGTGGTAGTTAAAATGTGGCCACCCCTCATGTTACCCCCCCAAGTGGCACCTCCAGCTCATTATTTATATAAAGTATTGTTGCAGTCAGGTTTGGTTGGATTAAATGTATGGGCGGGGCCACACTGTACTGTGTGTTTTCCATGGTCCGACTTAGAAAATAAAATAATCCATATCTGGCTTTTATTATTTTGATGTGGGGTGTTCCCCAAGAGGAGTGGACACATTTAAACTACCACCACTTGCCACCCCTTAGAAACACCCCTGGTTGCATAGACAAGTTGATCACTTTGGTGGGGTTGGGGAATTCTACACATACAATGGTCGTGTTCAGTCAGGAAACACCAAAGCTGGGGTGACCTGCTACTAAAATTCACACTCACTGCTCCTCATTATGTCACTCCCACCCCCCCCCACTCACCCCCAACACGCGCTTCACCCCCCACACCATAATACAGTTGTACCCTCTCTCATAATGACTGGATTCTGTTGCGATTTACACCTGTGACCAGGGTATCAAGTGTCATTCAGATACTCTACACCAGTATTTCTCAAATCAGCTTTTGCGCTCTCCCAGTTCCCCCAAGGACTGGTTTGAGAAACACTGCTGTACACTTTTTTCCACTTCCCCACTTGTGCACAGCTCTTCTTTCCTTCTCTCTTTTTCTGATTCTTCCCTCCATCTGTCCCAATAGACGCTTTCCATCTGCCATAGCAGTTAGCTTGTTCACAGCTGGTTTGATCAGTCCTTCATCTCACCGTGGAAGGTACAGCCATCCCGTTGTATCCCAAAGGTTCCTGGTTGAAGTCATAGCATAGGTTTGCAAAAGCACTGAAATCTGCATTATCAAGTAACCAGTGGCATTAATGCATAAAATTAGCAGCTGCTTTGAAGCAGCGTGATAACAGAAAAATACTGTGTCCTTGTATAAATATTAATCTACAGTGACATGATTTTGTGTTCCTCTTTTTATGAATTTCACAGCATCTAAATATGAGAAGTACTGGGTGCAGGTAACGCAGTACTTTGTATTCAGTAAACACAGAAGCTGTTCTAAATTAGGCCCCTTCTATCACGAAACCTTTTAATTCCTCACCACACTTAACCCTGGGGACGAACAGGTGTGAAATCACTGCAATGTTTCAGTGGTCCTGACGTCATGCACAAGCCTCTGATAAAATCACATTAATGCTAATATCTCCACCTAGTGGTGGAATAGGGGCATATGACTTTAGGCTGTCATTTCCTGTGTAAGACTAAACCAGTTAAAAAGATTATCTGCCCCTGTGTAGTCATGCTGCTGTACTGTATCACTGATGTGCACATTTCTTATCTTTCAGCAGATAATTATCTGGTTCTATAATGAGTGCTACGGCATAATGAGAGTATGTTTTCCTCAGGGTAACACACAGCCCTTAAAGATACCAGTTTGTTCCTGTATGATATCTGCAAATGCCTGTGGTGGCATGGTGCTGCAGTAGTCAGCACTGTCACCTCACACCTGTGGGACTTGGGTTCGAGTATCTGCCTGGGTTCTGTGTTTGCATGTTCTCCTTATGTCATGGTGGGGTTTCCTCCGGGTACTCCGCCCCTCCCCCCGCAGTCCAAAGACAAGCAGAGGCTAACTGAGGTTCCCAAACTGTGGTGTGTGAGTGCACCCTGCGATGGGTCAGTGCCCCATTTTGGGTTGTTCCCTGCCTTAAGCCCATAGGCTCCAACCCCCCCCCCCACAATCCTGACTAGGATAAGCGTTTTCAGAAAATAGACAGAAACCCTCAGCATGAATATCCTGTATCCTGCCTTTCAGCTGTCCCGGTGTGTCTTCCTGCCACAGTGTGGTGTTGTATAACATAACAGCGTCATCTGTCCATTTTCCGTAACCCTTTATTTAATTGCAGACATCTCAGTATCATTTAACATATTAAAATATACACTTCTTATTTTAAAAATAAAATTCAATGATGTGAAATTATTAAGGGAACAGAGAAGGCTTTGATACAGTAACGCACAAAGGGACGCACTGGCAGAAACGCTCCTCACAGATACTAGACCACTGCACACACTAAACTGGCTGCTAAAAGACACTTTCGTGTAGCCTTAAGTACTCGCTGCATGCCTATTGGCTAATACATTGTGCTAATTATTTTTTGTACACGGTCATTAAATCTAGGTGGGTTTCGGTATCCTTGCTAAGGAGCACTGGAATGGTTAAAACGTAAGCCATGAAAATGCAGGTCTCCTTTCTGTCCCGTTGCTGCCTTTCGATGGACACGTCCACGGCCAGTTTCTCGGGTGTGACGGTGTGGCCGGGCCAGCTGGTGGATGGTGGGGCTCTGCTTTTGTCTCCGAGGTCTAGCAGCAGGGCGCCTTCCACCGCCAGCCGGGTCGGGTCGGGTCGGGTCGGGTCCAGGCGGCGGCAGTGGTGCGGTGGGGTCAGTCTAGTTGGCTTCGGAGAGGACGGCCAGCACCGTGTCAGCCTGGGCGGCCAGCTTAGAGTTGGCATGGTGTGAGATGTTACTCAGGCTCTCCCTCAGGTTCAGAGACTCCATCTCCTCCTTCAGCAAGCCTGGGAGAAAGAGAAGGAGACTCAGGTGGGGGGGGGGGGGTCACTGTCTGTCTAGTATATAATAACAAATAAGGTTTTGCAGTAAATGAATGAATGGTCCAGTGCCCAGGCTGAGTACTGACTGGAGTTGGTCAGGCTGCAGATGAGCCCAATGGTGCTAAATTTGACCTCCACGGCCCCCACAGGGTCATCCAGCATCTTCTGCAGGGTGGGCACCAGGCCGGCGTCCTGGAAGGGTCCCTCCATGGTCTCTGCAAACAGGACGCACACATTGCATTGCAGTATTATTTGGAAATCCCTCTATATTTGCAGGCAGAACACTAAAAGAAGACAATGGAAATGTTCTTATTTAGCTCACTGTCAAACCTATAGCAGGCCACAGTATTTTTTATGCCTGACATTTCATATTGACTGCTGCACACAGGTTTGCATCTGTAATTCTGGAGGAATTTTAGGCCTCACCAATGTCGATAGCCGAAGCAATCGCCAAGGCGATCAGAGCTTCATTTTGCATGATGACATGCTCACTGGTTGCCATGGAGATGAGGTGTCGCACGCCATCTGCTTTGGTAATAGCGTGGATCACGTCCTGTCAGGAAATCGGGGGGGTGGGAGACTTTGCTAGTAGGAGAGCATCATTCCTGCTGTCCGTCCTTCCCTTGTGATAGCACCATCTTCAGGAATCTGGGCGTCTGCTTTTTACGTCACAGTAACGTATGCTGACATGTTCTGTTTTTAACAGTGATTGAAATATTTTTAAAATGATCTCGTTAACGTGTTCTGATGTCACATACTGATTACAGACATCCTCAAAATAATCTATGTGTGTGTCTGTCTGCATGTGTGTATGTGGGGGGGGGGTCTCACCAGGGCTCGGCTGTGTCTGATGAAAGCAGCCAGGAGGCGGTTGGCCTCCCCCCTGACCCCAGCATGCTCCCGGGCTTCACACCACTGCATAACCCGAGCAAGCAGGCCTTCATCTTTCCCCAACAGTGTGGCCCCCTCCTCTGACAGAGAGTAAGAGGAAGACAGCATCGCCCCCTGTCCCACGCTGCAGTTTTTGCACCTCTCTGCTGTTACATAACAAAGTGAAAATGCACAGGGCGAGAGACAGAGAGAGCGGACAACTGAAAAGACAATGGAGGGTGGGACTGAAGGGCATGCTGGGAACGTCACAGGGCCATACCCACCTCCACAGTGTGCACTTATCTGCAATTTGTACCTAGTCGTTTGGCGTGACAGAACAATGGGGGCTTCACGGCCTGTGATGTGCAGCTGATTGTGCTCTCCTCGGAAGCTCGCGGAGGAAGAGCCACAGTAATAACACTGGAAAGAGACTCGATGTGAAGGCAGGCCTCTGCTGGAGGTATCAGGCCGGCAGAGCTCAGGCCCAAGCTGCTGCGTGGGAGCCGTGCTCTTTATGTGACTGTAATCATACATCTTATGGCTCTTTTCCACTGGCATCGAGAATCAAACCGTCCCACAAACTGACGGTTTTACATTGTAAACGATTGTACTCGCACTGACACAGCCTTGCTAACTAGCAGGGACAAAAGCGTGGCCAAACTGAGCTGGTTGCTTCATCACCATCCGGTTGGTCAAACTATCTGAAGGGAAACAGGACTTATTCTTTATGTTATTCATTATTAATGGAATCGCATATCGTGATAAATTGATGCATTCCTAATAAGCCAGAGCTTGAAAATTTCTACCTACCTACTTAAATTACTATAGAACAGCTATTTGTAATGGGAATTCACAAAAGTGAATGCTAATTCCAGTAGCATTCAATGCTAAGATAAGATGTTGATTTTCACAGACCTGGCACAAAAATCAGCACATAGTAAATCATGATGTACACCATGTGAACAGTAAAGAAGCATCTCTTACTGTCGTTCTGCAGTGGAAAATCAACAAAAGCTGGAACTGCACTGTAACTAGTGTCTCTTTGTGGTATGGCCCGGGTAGGGCCCGTTTACAGCCTGGGTACAGCCCGGGTACGGCCCGAGTTGGGCCCGTTTACGGCCTGGGTATGGCCCGGGTAGAGCCCGTTTACGGCCTGGGTACAGCCCGGGTAGAGCCCGTTTACGGCCTGGGTACAGCCTGGGTATGGCCCGGGTAGAGCCCGTTTACGGCCCGGGTGCAGCCTGGGTAGGGCCCGTTTACGGCCCGGGTACAGCCTGGGTATGGCCCGGGTAGAGCCCGTTTACGGCCTGGGTACAGCCCGGGTAGAGCCCGTTTACGGCCCGGGTACAGCCTGGGTATGGCCCGGGTAGAGCCCGTTTACGGCCCGGGTACAGCCCGGGTAGGGCCCGTTTACGGCCTGGGTACAGCCTGGGTAGGGCCCGGGTAGAGGAGCCCATTTACGGCCTGGGTAGGGCCCGTTTACGGCCTGGGTACAGCCCGGGTACAGCACGAGTCCTGTATGCCACGTGGCAAAGCACCATTACACTATCAAGGCCAGTAATTAGGAGCTTTTGCATGAGTGATTCCTCAAACATGGCACCTGATATGGTAGGCTGAGTGTCTTTTGTAAAGTGAAGTGTCTGAAGTCTACAAATTAATTGCAGTCCATCATCCATCAATTTCACAAACTCATCCCATCGTCACAAGGTAACGGCCAAGATAGACTGCTAGTTAACTGCACAACATGCACATACACCTAGTTACACACTCTGGGTAATCTAGTAATTAGTGTATGCGTTTATATTGAAAAAGACCATTTTTTAATATATTCTTTATACAATTCTCTTGTGCTGATGATTACTATCCTTATATTGATATTTTTCACATGAATTTGATTAGTAAACATGGGTTTTCAGTATCTAATGCTGCAGATAGTGTTTAATGCGGAAAGGTGGCACCCTATCAGATATGACCGCACTCATTCTCTTACCCTGACCATCCACCATCATGCGGAGAGTCCCAAGTAGTTTGAACTGCACGGGGGGCATGTCGGACCGCAGCAGGGCCCTCATCCGCTCCGCCACACCATCCTCCAGCATCCGCACCTTGTTGGTGGCTGTAATGGTGCCCGCACACTCAGTGGTCACTGCATGGAGCCCCGGTGCTGCAGACGCAGAATCGCTAGCTTGGAGCATTTCTGGCACCTGGGATGGCGAGGTTCCTCAGGGCGCTCAGTGCGGCATGCTGGACCGACACGTCGCCCTGGTCCACGTGCCGCTCTAGCAGGTCTAGGATGTGAGGGACCACACCGAGATCCAGCATCTTCACACAGTTGCTATCTGAGCAGAGAAATAAAATATATGCATTGTTTGCCACTTGTACAGTTTGTACTTGTTTGGGTTGACATACTTCATCCTGTACTGCATTAGAGACACACCTCTGGGGTCAGAGCTAGAGTCAAACAGGGTGTAGCACCCCTTGGAGCATCTGGCATTTAGCCTTGCTCAAGGGCACTCAGATTGTCCGAGAAGAACAGTAAGATCAGACCTTTCTCCTTCAGGTAAGTGCTTCAGTACCATGGTTCTCAGCTGGTTTAGGCAAAAGACCCACATGACTCCTCAGGCATTAAATCACAACCCTACGTTTTTTGTTTGTATTTATTATTTGTTTGTTTGCATTTTTGCTGGCAGTAAAAAAACAAGTTATCTGGTACGATATTGGGCATCATCTGTGACCACTAAATTTTTTTCTAAATAATTTTCGTTAACCGCACAATCCATGACCCAGTGAAAATGGTTCCGCGATCCACTATTTGGGTCACAACCCACTGGTTGAGCAGCACTGTTTTAGTGTGTGGTGTGAGATCCGTGGTTTGTGTTCATATTCAGGCAGGATACTGGCAACAGGGTAAAGCATCGGTTGCGTTGGTGAGTTAGGCTGTGATGGCGGTCTCGCTGTCTGCTTTCTGGCCCCAGGTGTGTGACACTTCGCAGGGTGAGCTTTTGCAGTGTGTACTCTTGCAGTTCTGTCAAGCTCACTTCTTACATATCATGGCCAAAGGGCATTTAGCGATCCCCGTCAGCCTGCTCCATGCAAGGATGTGGAGGGGATTTGATCATGTTACTGCCATTTTGTGTCACCGGCCATCTGATTCATGACATGTCATCTCCTTGTGCCAAACGGTCTGGCCTCCCTGTGAGAGTTGACTTCTAACCCACATTGCACAAAAACACATGCAGACATAAACTGCGCTGTGAGCCGCCTCACCGTTCCGGGCGAAATTGGCGATGGCCAAGGCCCCCGCCTGCTGCAGCTGCGTGTTGGAAGACTGCAGCCAGGACAGAACATCCTGGTACACGGGGCCCTTCCCCTCACCGAAACACTTCTGCATGGATTCATCTGCGATTCAGGTAATACAAGAGACCACTATGACCAGGGCAACTAGCAGAGGAGCTCAGGAAGACCTTAGAAAATCTTAAGACTGAAAACCAGATCAGTGACGCAAAAAGAATCGCTTTCCAGGTAAGAGATTAGCCACAAAGCCACAAGACTGGATGTCATGTGTCACAGGATTAGAACAATAACAGTTATGATTTAATGGTTATTAAGACACAAGCCTTTTCCATTGGCAGAAGATTCTTTACATTTGACTATAACTGAGAAAGAAGTCCTTATAGGTAACAGATAGGAAAGATAAGACTCCCAAAAGATGAGAATATGGTTAAGTTGCCATGTTTTCTCAGTATGGATGGAGACAGACATATATAGTGATATGGAGCATCAAGTTGGAAAAGACCCACCTCCCAACAGAAGGGACACGATAAGGTTGGAAGCAATTTTGATGCTGCAGAGGTCATGCGAGTCGTCGGCACCCCCATGCATCCCTTGGATCATTTCGGATAGGGCCTGCGGGACACCCGACTCCACAAACTGCAGTTTCAGCACATCTGGAAACATGGGGACAGAGGCATCGTTTGGAGGGAACGCCGCATAGAGGATGGGCACCTCTCTCTGCACTCTCTTCAGCAAGATGACAGACGCAGCTGAAGCCACTGTTACTGCAGATGACACATTTCACAGACGGATTGTGCATCACATTATTTGGAAGCTTTCATCTGGGTGCAGATGAATCTTAATCATCTCTTTGACTACGTTCCTCATGAGAAGCCTTTGAATCCTTACGAAGCAATCACATTATACTTCTGGTGATCCAGGCCTGACAGATTACCGGCTATAAATATAGACCTCGGACTGGTATTATTTAAGCCTTAAATGCAATAATTAACAAGCATGGCTGGCATTTCTCTCGTCTGCATTCAGCTGACAGTTTCTTAGCATTATGGTTTATTAAGCTAAAGTCCTGGTTTCTTCCTCATCTCTATACACCAGCATCAGAAAATAACTTTGTCCCCCCCCCCCCCCCCAACAACCTCTCACCGCTCTCGCCCAGCGATCCCAGCACCTCCAGGATGATGTGGCGACGCTCAGCATCCGAGGCGCGGCGCAGCTGGCAGGTCAGCACCTCGGCCACGCCCACTTCCGCCAGGGCTTCCCGCGCAGATTCTAAAAGTGGCCAGGGGGAGGTGCCATATCAGACATGGATTCACATGGCTCCTGGCTAGGCTTGGCTAACAGCACGTCAGGCGTGGGCTAATGCTATGTTAGACAGTGTTGGAATAGAGTAAATAATCCACTGTTGGCGATATTCCTCGTATTGCCTGTGATTTCATTCTCAGCTAATCATCCCGGAAGTGCTGGAACTCGTCACTTTAGTGCCATTTATTCTCCTCATTACTGTGTCCTGCTGCTCGTTTTAACATAAATTAAGGGCCTCTTAAGGTTGCTACAGCCTTGGCTGCCATCCTGTCTGTATATCTGGCTATTCCCATATCCCTCACCAAACGCACCACTGTGCCTATTTTCAGGCCAATGCAGGGGATCCCTTTACAGACCATTGCTTCTTCACAGTTAAGCGAATGATCTATTTGAGCGGTTAACATGATTCATGAGGGTTTAGTGGGACGTTTTCCCGCATTGCAGGGGGAATCACAAGCCTGTTTCATTATGAGTGTGGGTGTTACCTACCCCTCCAGGCATTATTCGTGGGTTTTACTCATGCAAATGCACTCATGCTTAGCGGTAAACAAATTAGCAATAGTTAATCAAAAAGAAGCCCTTAATCTGCACATAAAAGCTCTGACATATATAATTTCATTATAATTGTATGCAATATCCACAATCGTATATTCTTTGTCATGGTTTTCGTAAAGCCGTGTTTGCTGTCATCACGGCTCAGTGCCATGCGGTGATGTCAGGAGTCCCCCTTCTATTTCTGGGCTGGGGGCGGCTCACCCATCTCGGCGAGGTTACAGAGAGCCAGCAGGCAGACATTAACCAGTGGGTCGTTCTCAGGGTAGTCCTTCATGATGACCACCAACCGGGGAATGACTCCATTCTGCACCAGGTAATCCTGCTGAACCACTGAGAGGAGGAGAAGCAGAGGACAGACGCTGCGGCCTCACGCCACAATAGTGAATCCTCACACCACACCACCATGTATAGCTTAGACGTGCTGATCACTGATAATCACTGATAATCTGACACGCTCTACAGACGGTAGTGTACTCCTGTGGCTATTTACTGTAATCTTTAGCCTGTCTCATGAGTGCCTTCATATGTAATCTTGCCCACAATCGGTTCTCTGCCTTTGGGGCTGCCTTTCCCGCTAACAATTTTTGGTAATGCTATACATTAACTGCACTTTCATGATGCATTCATAGAACATTCTGTGCACCTTCATAATGCATTCATAGAACATTCATATGCAGCATGTAAGTACACCTTAACATCTTAACTTGCCTTAACAGCTTTAATATTCATTAATAAAAAACATTATATGATTATACAATTATGTTTGTTATTAATGTATTTTAAAACTGTTAAGGCATGCTAGAATGTTAAAGTACACTTAAATGCTACTCATATGAATGTTCTATGAATGCATTTTGAAGGTGCAGTTAATGTAAAGTGTTACCTAATTTTTCATTCTAGAAATTTTACTGATTGTAACAAATAAGGCACAGAAACATTCAAAGTGTCCAGTGTTTCCTGTTGTTCCCAGAACGTTGTCCCGCTACTAAAACTAAGACTAACAACAGACACACAAATGAAGGGCATGGGGGGGCAGTGAGAAGCATTGTTGCCTTTCCTCTCAAAGGTTGGGCGTTCAAGGCTACACAGTGCATTTGAAGTATAGATAGTTTTTTACAACCCTGTTTCCAAAAAAGTTGGGACACTGGGTGAAATATAAATAAAAACAGAATTCAATGGTTTGCAAATCATATTATCATACATTTAACTGAAATGTCTGGCATCAAATTCAAACTGAGTACATATTTGTCATAAAACAATAACATTTCTCAGTTTTAACATTTGATATATTGTTTTTATTCTATTTTCAATTAAATATGGGTTTATATGATTTGTAAATCATTGCATTTTCTTTTTATTTATTTTTTACAGTGTCCCAACTTTTTTGGGAATGGGATCATATTATAGAACTATGTTTATCATCATTAATCATATTAAAAGGATGTTGATCTAATCATGTTGTCATGCTGACACAGCTGTTAAGATGTAAAACATGGAAATAACTTTCTATTAATGTTACAGTATGAAAGTTTTCGGGCAACTTTGAGAGGACCTTCAGGTAACATTGGCTAAAGTTTTGGGAATGTTCCCTGTTAGCTGGGCTGCTCCCAAGACCATGATGTGATCAAATGGGTCATCCTCCTTGGGCCCACTCACTGTTATCGAAGCAGATCCTGCCGATGGCACGTCCTGTGTGCAGCAGCAGCTCCTGCTCTGAGCTCTTCAGCAGGGGCAGGAGAGCGGTCACGAGGCCGGCCTCAATGCAGCGATCTCGCACCGTGACTGAATGAGCCAGAAAAAAGTCCCAAAATCACCTAAAACTCAGTGCTGTCCCTCACTGCTGGATGACTGGCCCTCCTCCCCCCATCGCATCACGGATTGCACACGCCAGACACCGCTCTCGTGTTATTTAATGCTGTACTGCTGGAAAATGCAGGTCACATCCACTGCTCTGTGATACCTGCCAAGACCATACAGCCAACTTGCCAGTCAATCACTGTCAGTGATTTTCTGTTTCAGAGCAATTTCAGATCTGTGTCACCAGGGAAAGCTGGTGACATGTCATAGATTGGTGACAGGCAGAGTTAAGTGCCTTTTTTAAATAACATGAAAAGGACATGTACCATCATAAAATGTATTTTATAGAGCAAAATCTATGAATGTATTATGAATGCAACTACGCTACCATCCAACTAAAATTCCATCCATTTCATAAGTTCTTATCGTGATCAGAATCAAGTTTGATATTTTACTATGTTTTCCTGCATCTATTTTACTTTAGAAAAATCTGCATAAGTAAGCAGTTTAAGACTTCTAAAATCTAACTGCATTACCCTTCTTGTAGCCTCAACAGAACTTATTTGTAAAAATATTCAAATAATTGATCAATATTTACTAAACAAACCCAAAGGACTATGAAATCTTGCTTTGTGTCACCCTGTAGCTTTTCAGTTATCAGTAAGTCACCCATGAAAGAGGATTATCTGTACAGTCAAAAGTGGAAAATTCTCCACCCAACAAACACAGAGGGATAATAGTGAATTTGTTCATTGTCCTTTTCTTTGTCTCACACTTTAACACCTGCGAGAAAAGGGGTAAAACGGGTTTAATATACAATGCTGACACATGCGAAAGGCAAAAGAGGTGCAAGCTGGTATAAATATTAAACCAATACTACAGTATCTCCTTTGTTTGACCGGCCCTGGACCTCCTCGACTCTGCACAGGAGAAGCAGGTATGAAAAATAGATGGATGGATAGATTCATGGATGGATGAAAGATCTCATTTGTTTTGTGCAAATGGTCTAGCACGTTTTTTCGCTAAGTTTGAATGACAGAGTTCATTTCAGGTCTTGTTCCTCAGACCGGTCAGAGTGGCAATACTTATCATGAGATGTCAGAGACTTTATGGGTAATCCGGTGCACCTGCCACACCACACAGGCTGTCGGTGATGCCCTCACCTTCCCTGGCCAACTCGGCCACCACCAGGGTCACCTGTGACACGAGGAGGCTCTTCTTACTCAACGTCTGCGCCAGTGACGGAAGAATCCCACTGGCAGCTATCTCCTCTGGGGCTCCATTTCCTGTGAAATGCAGAGGACCGTTTAGCTGCCTTTGTATTTGCCTCCTTAAGAGAAAAACGAGTGTCACACAGTCATGGGAAGTAAGGCTGCTTATCTCCCCCCCGGCTCGGTAGTTAAGCAGGTACGCAGCCGTGAGATGAATGTAGATGAAGCAGCTGCCAGCATTGATACTTTGAACCGAGAAGATCAAAAGGCCAACCCTCCATGGACCTGCGGCAAATTTTCCAGCCAGCTGCTGGCGTTGTCTCCTCATCTGACTTTTTACCGGTGTGTGGGATGCAGAGAGGAGACACTGCTGCTCCCTTTCTCAGCAGCTGGCCTAGCACTGGCTGTCTTGGACACGAGGAGCCCAAAATAAAGGAGAACAGGCCGGGCCGGAACTTATAAGGGAGCTCAGCGAGTAGGGGGACAGCGGCAGATGGCAACCGTGACATCGGGCCAAAGGGAACGCTGACATTATTGGAGGTTTCTCTCAAAATGATCATCCGGCACTTAGCAGGCAGCTAAAGCCGTCAGTGCACGCCTCGTTGCCATGGCAAAGTCCCCTTACTCAGGAATGAGGGACGTTGAGCGGCTCGTGGCACTAAGGGATGACATCGACGTTGGCCTGTCCGCACTGAGAGGGGGACTGATTAACACACTTAATGAAATGAAACCCATTACAGCTAAACGTGCAATTTCACGCTTACGGCTTCCCCGGCTTCCTGGTTATTCATACCCTTCAGCATCTGGCCTGATGCCAGCGTGTGTTTTAAGTATTTCATTCCTACTTTATTTTAGAAGCAATGCAGGGCTCATAACAGGCCGGAAGGCAAAGAAATGCTTCGTAACTATTCTGCATAAATGTGTTTTTCCTAAACACAGATTCACAGGCTTCCGCAGTGAGCAACAGCTGTTTATATATGCATGTTCTCAGGTCATTGAGATTCAGCCGAAACCTTATTGGAACATAACGGCCTCGCTACCTAAGCTGAGTCTTACTGAAGTCACCTTGTCTTCATTGGCTTCTGGGTACATTTTGCTTTTCAGGTCTGTTCTCCCAAAAAAAAGGAGAATGTTCAGTGGAAGCAGAAGTGACAGCCATTAAACCACATGGGCTAACATATGCACCTATCCCTCCACTCTGATCCCATGCCTTGTGTCCTGCTGGTAAAGCTTGTTCCACCCCAGAATTATACATTTCCAAGCCACAGCACCACATACACATTCACATCAGTGTGTCCATGTGTATCTGCGTGTGGCTGCCTGTGCACATGACACTGCATCGCCCATAGTGAGGCTAATCTGTCCAGGCTCTCACAGCATTATACTCCAGATAGACATGAAATCGGATTATCGTCTCTGTCCTCCCAATATTGCCTGCCTGCTTTTCTGGCTGCTCACTTCCAGCCCGTATTTCCTCCAAATTCTAATCAGCATACAGTGGCCCCTTTGGAACGCTCCCAGAAAAGTGCTGCACACTCTTTGTGGTTTTTTTTTAACAACGCTGTGGAAATAACTTCTGAGAGAAACATACTGCTTCCTTCTGCATCCAGCTCCAAGCAGAAACTGACCCAAAACTCTTATTCAGAAGCCCTTTGGGCCACAGGGCACCTGGTGAGTGTATCTCATGGGAGGGTAGGAGGGGGCGTCTGTTTAATGTGACCCGTGGCCTCTTTGCAGGACACTCACGCTTTTCTTGGAGGGCAGTAAGCAGGATGTCCAAATGAGGGTTGAGCTCCTCATCTATGAGTTCAGTGCTGACAGAGATGGCGTTGAGGGCGTCAGTCAGGGAGTCTGTAACAGAGAGAGAGGAGGGAGTATGTAACAGAGAGAGAGGAGGGAGTCTGTAACAGAGAGAGAGGAGGGAGTCTGTAACAGAGAGAGAGGAGGAAGTCTGTAACAGAGAGAGAGGAGGGAGTCTGTAACAGAGAGAGAGGAGGGAGTCTGTAACAGAGAGAGGAGGGAGTATGTGACAG
>JABFEB020000111.1:1089599-1106840 GCA_019775895.2 Stomatorhinus ivindoensis
GAGTCTGTAACAGAGAGAGAGGAGGGAGTCTGTAACAGAGAGAGGAGGGAGTATGTGACAGAGAGAGAGGAGGGAGTCTGTAACAGAGAGAGAGGAGGGAGTCTGTAACAGAGAGAGGAGGGAGTATGTGACAGAGAGAGAGGAGGGAGTATGTTCAGGGCTTCAGATCAGCCTGTCACGGATCCCAGCCCAGAAGGATTCCCCTTCTGCTTATCTACCCAAGAAGCTTTCAGGGGACCAATAACTCTAAGTCTAAGAAAAATTAGCGGATAGGCGGCAGGGCTAATGCCAACATCACAGGCACTTGTGCCAGTAGCATTAGTAGGCTGGTAAAGCAAAAGCCATCTGAACCCTCTCTGGAGAACATTCTGGCAGTTCAGCCCCAGCCTGAGGGCTAATCTGTTTTGACAAAAATGGCATTATAGCCATTATAATCTTAATCCCAAATGTCTCATTCAGTTGCTCTATACGTTTTGCATTGTGTCTGAAATATTAAACAAATACATAGATAAGTGACTCGCACATGAGATTGATTCTAGCGCTTCAGGGGAGACACATTGGCAAGAGATTGAGATCAGACCTGGGCCCTGGGCCATAATGCTGGCACTGAGCATGCTCAGTGACAGGCCTGGGCTCTGTGCCATAGTGCTGGCACTGAGCATGCTCAGTGACAGACCTGGGCCCTGGGCCATATGCTGCATTCCATGTACCTCGGAGGTCAGAACTTGGAACTGGGAATGACACACGAATTAATAGCATTCCAGTAAAGCAAGTCAAAAGTCATTTAGCGATACCAGGCACCTGTTTCAAAAGGCAAGATTTATTGCTTTCCCGGATAACTTGTTGGATTTCATTTACTCCAGTTTAAATGGCCTTTATCTTCATTGACTTACATTTAGCCTAGACTATCTTAAATCCGACAGGTTATCCAGCTAAGCAAGAAATCCTGCTTTGTGAAACAGGCCCCAGTTCTAGCCTGGTGAATTGTTAGCTATCATTTGCAATATCAGTGGATAACAACACATTACGTGGTATTTTGCACATAAAAACACCACAGCAACACAACCACAGATAGCGGTTGGACAGTACTGTGTGTACGACCGACTTCATGAGGCACAAATAAAATTGTGCCTCATGAAAATTGTAAAACATACCATGTTGACCCAAATATAAGACACGATTTTTTTTTCCTCAAAAAACACCTGAAAACGTGGTGTTGTCTTATATTCAAGGTCTAGACAAAAAAGAGAATTGATGGCGCCAAATATGATATTTTGTACCAAATGTTTTCACATGCCATAATATAGATTTGCCATAACATTTCTTGCATGAGTAAGACTTTAAAACTGTGAGTTTCGCCTGTATCCCAGCATCCTGTGAATTGTTGGTTTCCCTGGCTGTGCTGCTGCTAGTATTAAACTGAGAGTGGCTCTTAATAAAGATATTAACATTCATTTTTAAAGAACTGTCATATAATTTATTAATACATGGCTCAAACTTTCCCTGCAAGCATTTCTTTTTTTACCCTCTTCATGTGGGTCTGCTGCATCCTACGCCCTGAAGTTTGTAATATTCAGCATCTACATTTGTTTTTGGAATGTTTGCTGTGTAGTACACTAATTGTAATTCAGTTGCTGGAACTTATCATATGTTCTTGTGAAATAAAATTATTTTTCTTTAAAAGGCAGGATTTGGTACTGCAAAAACTTTTTTACTAAAAATGGTTGCCAAAAAGTGGGGCTTATAATAGGGGTTGTCTTATATTTGGGTCGATACTAAAATTGGATTGTGAATAATAAGGGAATAATAGGATATAGCATCTTTTTTTTTACTATTGAAAATTAATGTCTAATAACCACTTATATGGGGTTATTATAAAGGCAGATTCAGCACAGATAATATGATAGGATTCACATTGGATCTCAGCTGCATGTGTATGAATTTGGGGAACAGTATCGCCATTATCACCCTTGGCAGGATTCAATGCTGAAGGTCAAGAGATTTACTTACGTTTTCGTTAGAATGACACACGCCTGATGGTGACTTTAGTTAAGTCTCTAATTACAGCCTACAAGCTTTAAGATGTATACAACAGCCCTAGTGTGCGAGGGTACGGCTCCTTGATAACTACGAAGATCAGCTGTGATCTGAGCGGTTAAACGAGCCGCCTCTGCATCTTCATGCTGATTCCGCCCTCATCCCCTCTTCTGCTTTTGCCCCGTTTACCTCATAGTTTGTAAGGCTTATTTATTGATGCTCGTCTTTCTGCGGTGAGCTGTCCCTGTTTATGTTTTCCACACAATCTATTTCTTTTTCTGACTGGTTCCCCTTCCTAGTTTATGGGTTCTAAAAGACACAGAACCTGCACATCGTGGGACCTGGGAGCAGCGGAACACGGGACCCGGAACGAGCAGGCCAAGGACCCAGAGACAGCACAGCAGCCAACACTACAGGAACACTTCAGGAATTCTTAGCTGCCCAGTATGTGAAAACATGCCAGAATCATTTAGGATCAGTTTAGAGAACCTTAAATATAATGTATCATTTAATATAAATTTTTTAATCAGTGGCAGTGGGATGAACAATACAAGCCTTAGAATAAATAAAATAAACAGCGTCATCAGCAGTCACAGACGTCACAGTAATAACCATTTCGACAGAAAGATTACAACCCTATAAATGAGAGGTCAGTCCCCCATTGTCACCGACAGACACGCTGAGTCCCCCCTGTGCCCTACAGACCAGAGCCGGAGGTTTCACACTCCCTGATTTTTATTAGCAGCGGTTAGGGAACACTCAGATATTTCTGCATTTTCAGTCCCAGATACTGATTTCTAATCAACTGAAGGGATTTTAAAGGGAAAATCGTTTTTCTTGCTTTGCCCGTTGTTCCTTTCTTGTACTTTTACCCCAGGCAAAGTCAAAATCATCTTTCTTCATCACCCTCCAACTCACAGGGCTGGAGAGCGAAAGCATCCCTCTCAGAGCGAGGCAGAGCCCTGTTAAAGGACACAGAACATGGAGAGGTGGCAGGGGTAATCCCCAGTAAGCAGTATAGAAATAGACTCTATAGGGCGGGTCAGCGCATCGTGAGAATGACACAGGTTCCCCTCACACACCCCCGTGCCTCCCAGCCGAGTGCTGACTGCCCCTTGGAGGATCCTCACATCTCACACCAACCAAGACAAGTTTGTTTTTTTAGCAGCTCCTATGTGAGTCACACTCGGCTCAGTCTCAGCCTGATGGTGGGACTCCAGTTGTAACCTTTATCCCTATGAGGTTCCTCAGATTGACCTTTAAATACTGGAAAAGCCTCGGTTCCCCCAGCATCCATCCCAGTCCCGGCACATGCCTCCACGTCCGGCAGCCACTCCCGGCCTGGCATCGCCCAGGCATTCCCGGAACAGACACAAGACCAGACACAAAGGGTCTGGGGAAAGGCACCCTACTCACCCATGATGCAGCCACCTCCTGTGCGTTGGTGAGAGTGCTCCGGCGCGCGTTTCCTGCTGTTTGTTGGCTGCTGTTGTTTGTATGTGTGTGCGTGTATATGTGTGTGCGTGTATATGTGTGTGAGTGTGTATGTGTGTGAGTGTATATGTGTGTGAGTGTGTATGTGTGTGTTTGAGACTCCCAGCAGAGGCAGTGGGCAGCCTTCAGGCCAAGTTCGCTCTCTCTCCCAGATCCACTCCTGCCAACTGAACTGTCAGCATCTGCTGCTGTCGTGCTGTTATGCTCGTCGACTACAGGCTCTGCCTGTCCCTCTCCCTCTCCCTCTCTCTCTCCCTCCCTGTTTTCTGTGCCTCTATCTTCCCGCTTTTAAGTGCCTGTCTGTCTCTCTGTTTCCCACTTTCACTGGTCTCTCTCTCTCTCTAACTGTTGCTATCGCCTCTTGCTCACCCATCCCAGCTTTATCTCTCTCTCTCTCTCTGCACCATCTCACTCTAAATCCTAAATCTCCCTAAAGCTCCTCAGCTCCAGCAATCAGACTCTTGAAAACAGAGATTGAAACCCAGCAGAGAACATCAGTGACCAGATGGGCTTACATGGAGGTGCCCTTTCCTCTATGAGTTTTACTGAGTGTTGAATCAAGACCCTGCAGCTAGTTCCTGCTGGATGGATCCAGAGGTATAATGCTTATGCTTCTAAATATGAAGTTTTAACTCTGGGTGATCATCTATGAGGCTTGCTGTTGAGACTAGAAACTGTAGCCAAATCTAGCAGGATGGCTCAGTGGGTTCTGTTGCTGTCTCACACATCCAGGACTGCCAGTTTGAACACCCTCACCGATGTCTGTGCAGTTTTTAGGTTTCTTTTTTTTCCCCAAGATGCTCTGCTTTCCTCCCACAGCACAGAAATAGGAAACGTTAGTGAGCTGGCTGTTAGCGTGTGGGTACCTTATGACAGGTACTCTGTCCAAATGCTGCCGCATGACCTTTGCTGTCAGGGTCACCATAACCTTAAGTTAAGAAGTGGTTCGTGTTATTTTAAAAATTACTGATAACATCAACCCTGCATCCCTTAAAATAATACAAGTTCTGATGTCAGATTTTAGATGATGTGCTTACTTAACTGGCTTTATATCCATATGGACAATTTTGATGGGCTTACTTAGAAGCTGCAGTGTTTCGTGTAATTTAACCAGATGGCAACCAGGCTGGTATATTTTTATACCAAAGATTTCAGTCTAGGGTCTCCTGCAGAGTTTATAATTATACACTACCTGTGTATATTATGCATGTTCCGTATATAACTATATCGTTAGCTACTGCATAGCATAAATATTACTCAGAATACATGTAGTACTTCTAATTTGACCACAGTTTAGGAATACGACAAAATACATTCGTGTACGAAAGTTTCATATGCTGAACTTCTTAATTACCGTGGCATGCATACCCCAGCCTATATGTTTACGCAACACGCAGTCATGAGTTGACTATAAGTGCATCCCTTAATCGTTCCCTGCATGCAGTTTATTCTATTCATAATAATACAGAATAATCTCAGTCATATTTCCTTTTCTAATTTTGCAGCAGCCTAAATTATTGCGCGTTATGTATGAAATTTAAGACTCAAATTCCCAAGCTCCTACTTTTGAACCTGTACGATTGCTGTACTTTCGGAGTGATTTAAGGATACTCGGTGCCACCCAGTGGCTAGCTCCTACCACGGCAGGTTAACAGGCTGAATCTGCGCATGCGTACCCAAGCTGCATTCTGACCTTTTACCACGTGTTCTTTCCCGCGACCAGGAATGTGCGCTGTTGTTGGACCTGCATCCCTTCACGGGAGGTGGATGTGATAGAAGCGGGAAACAGCGAGCGCTTTGCAGATATCACAATGTCTAAACAAAGCAGCATTTTCAACTTTTTCACCAAGTCTCCACCCTTGGTTAGTAAAGTGAAACCCAGCCCGTCTCCTACAGAAGCAGACCTGCCGTCTTCCGTACCCAAGTCAAACAGTTCTCCGAAAGAGGATGCGAAGCAGGCGCCTTTACAGAACACTAAAAAACCCCAGCAAGAACTGGGCAAAATGCTGGCTAAGGGAGTCCTCAGCGGTTTCTTCTCTGAGAAAAATAGAGATAAAGAAAGGTAATGGGTGGGATTTGCTAGGTAATGGGTAATGGCTAAATGTAATGGGATGCTTGTTTGGGGTTTCAAATTGACAAGAGATTAATATATGTAATATGGATATATTTGTAATATCTGATGCTTTGCAAGTTCTGTTTTGCACTTTTGACGGACTGCCTTATTGTAACTTTGCAGATATTTGTCGGTGCCATATTTAAACAATATCTCGTTTTAAACATAAATGTGCGTCATGTTTTGTGGATCTGTGGACTCATCTCAGCTGCCGTATTTATATCGAGTGAAGTAGTTTAGTTAAAGAGCCGCTGTGTTCCTCACCACGACAAAGTTGTGCAGCTTATGTTCAATGGCTTGGCGAGGTTCGCGCCTGCGCAGTAGTATGGCGGGAAGCCGCGATACCTGACTCCAGCTCGCGCGAGGCTCGCCCCTCCCCTCCCGGTCTGGATTCTCTTTTATACCGTTGGATAGTCGTTGGTTACTCGGAAGTGGCCCTATCCTCTCCGAGTTTTGTTTGTTTCGTGCGGCAAAAAATTATTACTTTGTCAGAAAATGTGCTTGTGAGACATCAATACATTGACAATTTATAAAGCGTGGAACAGCAGTATAATTCTCTGGACCCCCTATTGTTAGCAATATACATATCGGGCGACCTGTGCGCTCCGGTCCTGCCATTCTATGCCAATCATTAACAGAGGTACCCGTAACCCCTCCCACAGCTCTGCATGCACATTCACTGCCGGTAGCCTGGTATGGACCAAGCTGGAAGGGCACCCCTGGTGGCCATGCATGGTGGTGCCCCAGCCTCTCACGGGGCAGCAGATGCGGGGCCGCGGTCGTGACCAGCGCCTGCATGTCCATTTCTTTGATGAACCTCCAACTCGGGGGTGGGTCAGTGTTAAATATGTCAGGGATTACAAAGGTGAGTGTTGGGGTCCGTCAGAGATGGTGTACTTGTGGGGGTGTTACGTTTTTAAAATGGGTGTTAGGAATATATAAGAAAATCTCTTCTGAGTGTTAATGTGGTTTTGATTTAATAAATTGTACAGGGTGCTGCGCAAAATGTCGCTAATGCAGTTGTCGCCTTGCCCTTACATCAGTGTCCCCGGTTCGTAGGTTCGGATAGTGCTGATGCGAAGAGCGGGGGCGTGTTCTTCAGCGGGAAGCCGGAGATTCGCCAGGCGATGGAGCTGGCGGATCTCGCTCTGGCCGACAGTCCGCAGAAGCGATTAAAGATGGCCATCTGCATGGATCCTTCTGAAGATGAGGGTGAAGAGGAGGATATGGAGGTTAGCTGCTCAGTTGAGTAGATATAAAATTTTAGGTGTTTGTATTGTGGGAATTTATAAAATCTATTCACAAAGTAGCTAAAGTTCAAGCAGTATATGGGTGGGTTATTCATAAGCTGGAAGTCATGGTAGTTACTGGTATATTAATGTGGACTAATTTGTATAATTTCCTCTATAAAGCTAGACAAGTCAACTCCGACTGATGCAGACATGACTGAGGGGGAGGAAGAGGAGGAGGAGGAAGTAGTGAAGGCAAAATCCAGCCACCACTCTTCCAAAAGCAGAGGAGGGGTGGAACAGAAACCCAAGCGTCGGCGCATTATTGTAGCATCAGATAGTGATGGTTCTGATGAAGAATTCAAGCCAGAGCCCACAGGGAGCAGCAGTGAGGAAGATGAAGAGGCTAGCAGCGGAGTAGAGGAAGGAGAGGAGAGCGAACCACAACCAGAGTCAGAACCAGACAGCCCTGTTAAACCCATCAAACGCAAGCGCCCTGCAGAGAAACCGACTAAAAGCAACCCCCCTTCCATGGGATGCCCCAGAAAAGCCCTTGGGTCTCCGTCCTTTGTCACAGCTCAGACCAAGTCAAGGCTATCAGCCTTCTCAGCTCCGGAGACCTTTGAGAGCCAGAACAGTAGTGCAGGTGGCGGTGCTGGTGAGGGAAGCACCGTATGGGACCATGAGAAGCTGGATTGGCTGCAGGATGGCAAGAGGAAGGATGCCAAGAGGCGCCGTCAGATAGAAGAGGACTATGACCTGACTACCTTGTATGTTCCTGAGGACTTTCTGAACAGATGCACCCCTGGCATGCGACGCTGGTGGCAGCTGAAGTCTGAGATGTTTGATACTGTTATCTTCTACAAGGTGGGAAAGTTCTATGAGCTCTACCACATGGATGCTGTCACTGCGGTGAATGAGCTGGGTATCACCTTCATGAAAGGCACATGGGCACACTCTGGCTTCCCCGAAATCGGCTTCGCCCGCTTCTCAGATGTTCTGGTGCAGAAAGGTTACAAGGTGGCCCGTGTGGAGCAGACTGAGACGCCCGAGATGATGGAGGCACGCTGCAAAACCATGGCTCGGCCGACTAAATTTGACCGTGTGGTTCGCAGGGAGGTGTGCCGAATCATCACCCGGGGCACTCAGACATACAGTGTGCTTGATGGTGCGCCTTCAGAGGCACAGAGCAAGTTTCTGCTGAGCGTGAAGGAGAAGGCAGAAGAGGAGACCTCGGGCTGTCAGCGTACGTATGGAGTTAGTTTTGTTGACACGTCAGTGGGCCGCTTCCACGTGGGCCAGTTCAGAGATGACCGGCACTGTTCCCGTTTCCGCACCTTGGTGGCACATTTCCCCCCTGCACAATTGCTATTTGAAAAGGGCAACCTGTCAGCAGAAACACGCAAGCTCATGAAGTCTTCTCTGGCCTCTGCCATGCAGGAGGGCCTCACACCAGGGGCTCAGTTCTGGGATGCCTCCAAGACCCTCAAGCTGCTTTCTGAGGAGAATTATTTTAAAGAGACTGAGACACAGGGTGAAGACGTTAAAGTTCTCCCTGCAGTGCTCAAGGCCATGACCTCTGAGAGCGACTCACTAAGCCTCACCCCAGGGGAAGGGTACGAGCTTGCTCTTTCTGCTCTCGGTGCCTGCATCTTCTACTTGAAGAAATGCTTGGTGGACCAGGAGCTGCTGTCTCTGGCCAACTTTGAGGAGTACATCCCTGTGGATGTGGAAATGGAGCAGTCGGACAGCCCGTCCAGCTTCTTCGCACGGACTCACCAACGCATGGTTCTTGATGGGGTGACTCTAGCCAACCTGGAGATTCTTCAGAATAGCTCCACGGGTGGCTTGGAGGGGACTCTGCTAGAGCGTCTGGACTCTTGCTGCACTCCCTTTGGAACGCGGCTTCTGAAGCAGTGGTTGTGTGCTCCACTCTGCAACCCCTCCTCCATTGAAGACCGACTTAATGCTTTGGAGGATCTGATGGGTGTGCCAGCTGAAGCCAGCGAGGCTGAGGAGCTGCTGAAGAAGCTCCCGGACATGGAGAGGCTACTGAGTAAGATCCACAGCATGGGTACACCCCTGAAGAGCAAGGACCACCCTGATAGCCGAGCAGTCCTCTATGAGGAGGTCACCTACAGCAAGCGAAAGATTGCTGACTTTCTGTCAGCCTTGGAGGGCTTTAAGACAATGCAGCAGATTGTGTCTGCCATGGAGCCAGTGGCAGAGGCCTTCCGGTCCAAGCTGCTCCGCCAGGTGGTGAGCCAGAAAGCCAAAAATGAGGAGGGCCTCTTTCCTGACGTCTCGGCAGAATTGAGGCGCTGGGACACGGCCTTCGATCACCAGAAGGCCCGCAACACTGGCGTCATCAGCCCCAAGAGTGGCTTTGACCCAGATTATGACCAAGCTCTGACTAGCATCAAGGACTGTGAGCGGGCCCTGCAGGAATACCTGGACCGGCAGAAGAAGCGACTGGGTTGCAAGAGCCTGACATACTGGGGCACGGGGAGGAACCGGTACCAGTTAGAGGTGCCTGATAGTGTGCAAGAGCGGAACATTCCTGAGGAGTATGCGGTCAAATCTACAAAGAAAGGCTGGAAGCGGTACTGGACCCCAGAGATCGAGCGGCAGTTCTCAGAGCTACAGAGCTGGGAGGACCAAAGGGATTCTGCCCTGAAGGACTGCATGCGCAAACTCTTCTACAACTTTGACAAGAACTGCAGAGACTGGAAGATGGCTGTGGAGTGCATGGCAGTGCTGGGTAAGAGGAAACATGCACCAATGCTTATAGGCCGGATTTCTCCTTCACAGC
Organism: Stomatorhinus ivindoensis; assembly: GCA_019775895.2. Taxonomy (NCBI): domain Eukaryota; kingdom Metazoa; phylum Chordata; class Actinopteri; order Osteoglossiformes; family Mormyridae; genus Stomatorhinus; species Stomatorhinus ivindoensis. Next base: position 1,099,285 of record JABFEB020000111.1, read on the forward strand.
TTAGATGTGCATTTCGACACTGACCCAAATACAACCACTGACAGCAGGTGGAAAGTCATGTGATCACAGACACACAGTTTTGCACCAGATGACTAAGGCAACTACAGGCAGTTGCTGTTTACAGTGAATACATTTTGAGCAGTTTACACCGGAAGATCTGTTTTCTATTATCAACATTCACTGTAAGAAACATTCTCCAGCATGTAAATTAGATTAAAGATGTACTTTTTGAGTTTTTTGTGGTATAATTCAATTCAGTTTATTTTTATATAGCGCCTTTCACAAGTCGTCCCAAGGTGCTTTACATGGATGTATTGTGATACATTGCAGTGCCATTAGAGTAATACAGAATGGGAAATAGAAGGGAAGAAATTAAAGCCACATGACAACAAGCCCACTGAACATAACTATACCACATCTGCTGATTATCACTTGCTTTGTGTAGTTTTTCACAATTGATTAAATGATTTGGTTTTTATTGTAAAAGCTTGGACTCATTTCAAAGTGTTGGGCCACAATTTCACTTTCTTAGCTTCAGCACTTTTATGTTTTGTGAGCTGGTGATAAAATGCAAGTTTCTTGTGGTTTTAACTACGAATTAATCCCCTTTCCCCCCACAGATGTGTTGTTGAGCATGACTCGATACAGCCAAGGTGGAGATGGACCTATGAGCCGGCCTGAGGTTCTGCTCCCATCAGAAGACATGCAGTCTGTGCCTTTCTTGGATCTGAGAGGCTCCCGTCACCCCTGTGTCACAAAGACCTTCTTCGGTGATGACTTCATACCCAATGATGTGTGTATCGGTTGCCCTGGTGATGATCCAGAGGGGAGCAATGCAACCTGTGTTCTTGTTACTGGGCCCAACATGGGAGGCAAGTCTACTCTAATGAGACAGGTATGCCCCCCCCCAGTTGAATCATGGCCATATTGTATTGACAGCGAATTAGCACTGTTTGCTTTGTCTCCTGCGCAGTGTGGCCTGGTGGTCATTCTGGCCCAGCTAGGTTGCTATGTGCCTGCAGAGAGCCTTCGCATGAGTCCCGTTGACAGGATCTTCACCCGACTGGGTGCCTCTGACCGCATCATGGCCGGTGAGCTTCAGTGAACAGCTGGGATGTCGGGGGGTGTGCGGACTTCTGCAGTTTATACCTGCTTTTTGCTCCAGGGGAGAGCACCTTCTTTGTGGAGCTGAGTGAGACTGCGAGTATCCTGCATCATGGGACCAGCCATTCTTTGGTGCTCCTGGATGAACTGGGTACATAGTTTTAATGTTTCTTTAATTTTCTTGGGATACAGGTATTTGAACAAATGTTTACCCTAAGTCCTTCAGCATGCAGTAAATGAAAGCCTGACTCGTGCCCTCCCTTGCTTTCTGTTGGCAGGAAGGGGTACCGCCACATACGATGGCACAGCGATCGCCAGTGCAGTGGTGAAGGAGCTGGCGGAGCACATCTGCTGTCGCACACTTTTCTCCACCCACTACCATTCTCTGGTTGAAGACCATTCCCAGAACCCTGCTGTGAAACTGGGCCACATGGTGAGGCTTATCCACAGTATTATCACCCTAGACCACTTATCCTGATCCCTGTAATTCAGCGTGTAAATCAGTCGCCCCAAAAGCTCTTGTGATTGTAGTGCGTAACCTGTACTTCCTTCCGGTCAGGCATGCATGGTGGAAAACGAATGTGAGGACCCCAGTCAGGAGACCATCACTTTCCTCTACAAGTTCATGGCGGGGGCGTGTCCTAAGAGCTACGGCTTCAACGCTGCCCGGCTGGCCAACATCCCAGAGGAGGTCATTCAGCTGGGTCACAAGAAAGCCCGCGAGTTCGAGAGAAACACAGCGTCCCTCCGAATTTTCAAGTACGTGCTGATATTCCTTTCTGTATGCAGCAGTGTTCTAGCTACTGTTCGTACACCATCATCTCAGAGACCAGACATGTGATGCAGGTAAACGAGGTTACCCAGTAGGCACGATACTTCCTCAGCATCAGAAATTAAGGACCGCCAAAGGGCTGAAATGTCCCGAGAAATCTCAGAATGCCCCTAAAGACTGTGATCAAATTTCAGACAAAAGAAATAATTTACCAGTTTATGCCAATATCCTAATCCCACATTAAGCCATTTTATTTTTATTCATTCCCCTTAATTTCCCTTTCTATCTCTAACACACAGCCATACAAACAGCCCTGTAGGTTACACTACGTACATATATAACCATATATAACTAACTACACACTACTATGTAACACATATACCTGGTAGAGCCCAGTTTTAGTTTTTAATAGAACTCATTTTTAATAATACTCATCACCTTGGGCTGGGCAATATATTGAATTTTCAGGGTATTTCAATATATTTTAAGATACAGGATAACACAATACTGTTTATATCAATGTACCTTTTAATGTGTGTAAAAGCATTCATTCCTTCCTGGTCAAGACAACACAAGAGCTTCGGTCATGACCGAAGCACAGACTCCTAGAATTCACAGCTAAAATCAAGCCAGTCTGACGGGTAGATGATGGAGGCAAATAAATGGCGATTTCATTTCTTTTTCGAATATTGCCAAACGGCTCACAGGTTAAAAATATAATTTGTGGTGTTTATAGTATTTTGTTGAAGGGACTGGTTTGCCCTTGCAGTTGTAAAAGACTGCCTTTTATTTTTTTAGTTTAACAGTTTCTAAGGATGTTACTTCGAACTTTGAAAGACCGAAGTAAAACTAATGCATGATACATATACAAAGGCTATTAAGAGCTAAATAGCCGAAATTGAACCGTCTCCTCCTTTCTCTCGCACGCAGATGATATTCTGTACACTTGCAGATGATTGCGGTTTATGCAGTATGATTATTTACTCATGTTGGCAAAAGGTAGTGATTATCGTACGCATTAATTACTATTACTTTTAAAGTCCCCCCATTTTTAGACAGTGGGACCAAGAGTTGTCCTGAATTGTTTTTACATATATAAATGTTCTTCTTCAGCCTGCTCGCTGAATGCAATCTGCAAAGCAATGTGTGTGCGCTTTATTCCTACGGAGAGAGAGGTGTCAGCTTCTGCTACCCCTTGTTTTCATCAGGGAGCTCTGGCTCTTTGCAGACGACCCCGATGCTGACCCTGGACGTTTCTCCACTTTGCTGCGGAGGATCGGTGACCATTAAAGAGCGCGAGGGTTTGTGTAAAATCGCAATCGCTTGGTTCTCCCTCTCCCACCAACCCCACCCCCACAGAAATATTCACTACTGAAATGATCTAATAAAAGTTTATTTTTAAAAATGACCAGTTTCCTTTTACTTTCTAGGAAATTAAACCTTTTTTAATTCATACTAGCATCTACATAATGGTTATTGAATACTCCACAATATATTAAGTCTAGATGTTATGGTACATGCATACAATCCAGGCTGTATGAGAACCCACAATCACCAATACACATGAATGAAAAAAGCTATGAAACTGTGTACAGCTGTATAGATACTTGTCTCAGCTTCAATATAGCAAGAAGCTCATTTTATATAATCTCTAGCAATGTATTTACATTTGTGGAAACCCTTCCCCCACCCCGAGGATTTGAAACACTGCGCTTCAAACGCGAACATTTTCATAAGACTGATCTGGCTTTTGCGTTCCTTCCAAAGCGGTTCTGGCATCAAACCAACTTGCAGCTGAGGGAAGCTTAAACATTGCAAAAAGAATGTCTAGTCAAAACCAGTCTCATGAAAACAGTTAACCATGTTTTTATTTTCTTTGACAGTTAAAATCAGTAACATTGCCGGAAGAAATTAGTGTTTTTGTTTTGTTTTTTTTTTTTTGCTTTTTTTCCTGTGTTGTCATCATCCAAACTGTGTTATTCTCTTTCACAGAAAGAACTTAGATACTGGGACACGAGTACAATTACAGCAAGTCTAAGGGTGTGCTACTCAAAAAAAAAAAAAAAAAAACTTTATAAGAGACATTCAAGTACAGTAAGATTTGCTTAGAAATACAAAACTACATGAGAAAGCATTAAAATCATTTTTTTCCCATTTTCGGTTTTCTTTTTTAAAAAGCAGAAGTGCTAGGTCACATTTTAGCATACATATACCAGCCCAGCGGTTGCCAGGGTAGCAGTCTGGCTGCATCTGCTTCCTGTTCAGGAACACCCCTGGTGGGGGACTATGGCTCCGCTTGTTTCTGTACAAAGCTGCAGTTTCACTTTTCCCATCTCATCACCCCTGCTGGATTTAGGGGGGAGGAGGGGGGTCTCAGGGGCAGTTCCCATCTCCAAAAAGAAAAAGCCACCTTCCTGCGTTTTTCCAAATCCTGAGTCAATGTGTTAGTATTACTCTCTGCCGTTTACCTGTTGCCTTTTAACCCTTTGTCCGAATGTTGCAGGAACAGAAAAGAAAGCACCGTGTCCACCGACAGCTGAGCAGTGTTTTTTCTTAAATAGATAAAGGGGTCTCCATTCAGATTGGGAGCAACTTGAATTGTCCAAGTTTTTTTCTCTCCTTTTTATTTATTTATTTTTTTTAAGTCTAAACGTTTATTTCTAGTTTCCCTCCACATTTCTTACTCGTGGAGTCTCTGGGTTCGGGCAGGCAGAAGCTCAGTTATGCTGAAGCGTGTTGGACTCTATAGGAGGGGCAGAGTCATATAGAGTGTCCGTATCATGAGTCGGCTCTCCCGCCAGCGTGCAAGGGTTTGACAACGTCCCAGCGCCGCAGTCACAGAAAAACCTAGGGGAGGGGGGGCAGCATGTTACACGTGTACTCTACACACTAAAAGAATGGGTCCCATCCGGGAACCCCCACACGCCCATGTACGAACCTGTCATGCCGTATGAACTCTACATCGTGCCCCTGGTGGCACTTCTTGATGCAGTTCACACAGATGGCATTTCGGTCTGTGGTGTTACAGGTGTGACACCTGTGGAAGACGTTAACGAAACGTCAGGGTTGTGTTTGTCGAAACGTTGATGCGTGAGGGCTGGAGCAGTGACCGTTACCTGTAGAAATCGTGCATTGGGTAGCTGGTATAACTGGAAATCTTGTACAGGCATTGACCTCTGCTTACAGCCTTTTCAATGGCATCTTGATTGTTAAGTATTTTGTTATCTGTGGAGCGATTAGAGCAGACTGTAAATGTACGGAAACGTTACAGTCCTTCCTCAGTGTTAAAGTGGTGGCCATGTGGATTCACACGACGGCTTTTGCCTCTTTACCTTTCATGGTAACATTGACACCAGATGCCAGAAACAGCCCCCCAAAGCGGTTGTTGAAAATCTGATTGCCTTCTAGGGTCGCTGTGGCATGATTCGTGATCTCTATTCCTGAGTCAGAAAAGATTCATATATGTTTGAGATTGCACCACACTATTAGTTTCTTGCATATTATACACTCATGACCTCTACAAAGCGACACCTTGCATCAGTAACAGTCTCTCTCCCTCCTTTCCAGTGTCTTCATCTCTACTCACCTGCGGCAAAGCCATCAAATATCCGGTTCTTGCGCAGTACAGGGTGGCTGTTGGTACTAATGAGAACGCCCGCCTGGGCATTCCTGAAGATGTCGTTCTCTTCTAACAGCCCTACAGACACAACACAGCAGGGTTGTTGTCACTGTTCAGCACCAGCAGATGGCGCCCTGTTGAGCAATTAGTGCTAGGACAGTGTTTACTCCCTCTATCAGTTCTGCCAAGCTGATGGAATCCAATATTGCAGCTTTATTTTTGCTTTTACCATTCAGCTCAACAGCATTATACTCTGATGCTTAATATTTTTAATATGTTTAACAAAACCAAGGTCAAGAATAGGAGATACTAAGCTCTTCAAAAACTAGGAATTTCACATTTTGCTGACACGTAAACAAGTAAACACAATTTTTAATGGTGACAAATTAGGGGTGGGTGCACCTTGGCAGTTCTTAGAGAATGCTTGCAAAATGTCTAGAAGTGCTTTCAAACTGCACTCTTTATCCATTCTGTTGACAGAGATCACAGTTCTATGAAAACTGCCAAGTTCACATAATAAAGACCAATCTTAGTGCTGCACCATGAAGAGGATTCAAAAATAAACACCCACTCACAACCAACAGGATGTCTGGAATGAGACCTGGAGATCCATATTAAACTATGGGGGTTTCTGCATGCCAGCTACAGAATCATATCTCCTAAATGCTGAGTCCGCATGTACCTCGTCCTCCGTTGAATATACAGATCCCACCATCTCTACCATCATGAATTTTGTTCCTGCGTAGTGTGGGGTTGCTGTCGGTCTTTATCCACACTCCTGCCATAGCATTGTCAAAGATCTCATTGTCCTCAATGAAGCCCAATCCTGTGAGAGAAGTGCCAGACAGATCAGACAGTTCCTCCATTTTTTGGCCACAGTGTAGCTTTGGAAATTCCACATAAGACGGCACTGTGGAGTACGGGGCTGGACAACAGGGTTCTTACAGCCCATTTGTTAAGCCAGTAAATGGCAGTTGTGGTTTCACACAATAGGACCTTCTTTCTTCTCAGGAAGTCTCCTGTTATGCAAACAAGCTACAGGATTTGAGATGCTGTCCAGAGTCATGGACAAACTCTGGCTCCTTACCAGAGTTGTATACTAAGATGCCTCCATTCTGCCCCCCCCAGATCTTGTTCCTTCTGATCTTGGGGTTGCTACCAGTCCTATAAAAAACCAAAGGTCCAATAAGCTCCATGCAGGAAATAACTGGAGAACATAGTGTGCAGGTATGCATCGCAGTCTGCAGTCCCACATACATAACTGTGTAGACCTCATACAAGCATGCATTCCTTACTTTGCAAAACACAGAAAGAATTTGTGTGTGTGTTGTCTTTTATCTTGGAGCTAGCCTTCAATCACAGCGCATTCAGAATGGGGGTTCTTCCCATCAGGCAATGTGCCAGTGCTCTGCCTGATGCTACAGTGTTCAGTGCTGTTGCCGAGTCTGGCTCCAAGTTGACTCACCTTATCTGGACTCCAGAGTACATGTGATTGTAGATGTCATTATCCTCTAGAACTCCATGACCGTTGTCATAGAAATACACCCCAACCTGTTTAACAGATTCAGTTACAGTTTCCATGGGACAATACACTTTATTCATTCAGACTATCAGGGTAAATCATGGTACTAATGGTAGCGTTGTGAGTGTTCGCCTTCACACCTGCTTGCCGCTGTGGATCCGGTTCCTCCTCAGGACAGGCGTGCTTCCAGTCGTTACCCACACCCCTGCCAGGGTGTTGCTGTACACCTCATTTTCCTCAATCACTCCCTGGCCCTTTTCATGCTGGATGGGGTTAGGAAAACTAGTTAGCTTTCTGTATATTCAGTCCACATTCAGTCCCCTGATGTTTGCTAGTCACCCTCTTTGGCAAATGTTTCTCTCTGTGATCCAAGTGTATGCCATATGGGAGACTGCTCCAAGCCACCTGCATGTCTCTGTCTGTCTGCATGTCTGTCTGTCTGCATGTCTGTCTGTCTGCATGTCTGTCTGTCTGCATGTCTGTCTGTCTGCATGTCTGTCTGTCAAGGCATACAGTATCCTTGCAAGTACATTGCAAAA
>JABFEB020000111.1:1111495-1134101 GCA_019775895.2 Stomatorhinus ivindoensis
GGGGGGTACCATGCGACCAGGCATGCACGCAGCACTCGCACAGTGGAATATGTTATGCGGGGGGGTACCATGCGACCAGGCATGCACGCAACACTCGCACAGCGGATTATGTTATGTGAGGGGGCAACTGAAGGCAACAAGGCTACAGACCGTCTACGAAACACGAATATAAGTGAATTAAAAAAGGCTGATATGTGTTTTTATATGATGATTTGCCAAATAAAAACCAGCCTGACTGATGCACTGAAAGAGAACTATGTTTATGAATCAAACATCACTACTGTTCACTTGGATACCTGTTCTTGTGTGCAAGTAGTATTTCTGGCTAAGACCATGTTGTGTTGGAGTTTGTGTAGTGCTTTTCTCTCAGACTTGGATTGGACTTGGGTACTAATATATCAATCATACCAGAACAGATCAAAGGCTGGCTCATACTTCTTCGGATAGTTTGCAAACCCTACAGACTATCTATAAGGTAATTAAACTGTTACATACATGTAAATGTGTGTGTGTGTGTGTGTGTGTGTGTGTGTGTGTGTCTGTGTGAGTACAGACTTTGAAATTGAAAATCTCACACCAGCCAGCTGACCAAAGTTCGCAACCCCGTGAGCTGTCTTTCTGAATTTGGAAATCATAGAGGAAGGGGCACAAACCTCTCTGTTGTGGTAAGTTGCAACACATTGTGTGCGTGTGCGTGTGCAAAGTATGTGACTTTGCCAGAGAACTACTAACGCTTCCATGAACGTATGCACAGAGTGGACATGCAAGCATTGCGCATGTGCAAAGAAGTATGAAACCAGCCTTTACTGTGTGATATCACGCATTGTAGCAGGACTGACTGCATATGCATTTTAAATTAGAAATAATTACTATGTAATTTATTAATATATCAAACATCTCCTATAGGTCTTAAGTATTGCCTAATAACCATTTCAACCAAACATTTTGAATTTGCATGCGCACAGCGCAAGCACAATGGATTGCAGCATGCAGGGGGGCACTGAAAGCAGCATGGCTGCAATTAGTAAGCATGGCCATGTCAGCGCAGGGTACGGCTCACATAACTAACAATGTAAAACCATCAGTTTGTGGGTCGGCTCGGTTCTTGGTTGCAGTGGAAAAGCACCACAAGACTCTTAATAGAAACAACATTAAAGCATAAAATCATTTGTATCCTTTGCGTAGTATCCTGCAAAAGGAGACATGAAGAATGCATAGTTTTACCAGCATGTTCTCCCTTCCTTTGTATCTGGCGGGATTACTGTAGAAATGCTCTGCAAACCCAGGCTTCACATGTGCTCCCTTGTACTGCAAATGCATCAAAAACCAAATCAGGAGGTGCAAGGAGGACCCAGTTTTACAGTCATATACAGTCGAGGAGCAAAAGAGTTTGAAGCCAATAGGGTGAGCCACCAGCTAACCACAACATCAAGTGGAAGATCAGTTTAGCTTATGCACACTTACTAGCTGCTGGAAACTCTCCTTCCATGGATTTGGTTGCTCATACTCCTCGGGATTGATCTGGTAGAACTTCCCAGGCTCAGGGTGCATCATGGGATGTGTGTACTCAAATACTTCCATGTAAAGCCTCTTCCTGCAGAGTCACACAGGGATGGTTTGTGGTCAATCTGTATAAAATCACCCTGGGAAGCACTCCTCTCCTTCCCTTTCAAGAATTCCTTCAAAGGTTCTTAATCTCTGAAGAATAATCTTGTAAAATTAGAGGTAAGGGGAAGAGCAGTGCCTGCGCTCACACTGCAAAGTGGCGGGGGGTCTTACCAGAGGATAGGGTCATTGGCAAGCTCGCTGAAGCGCTTGCACACACAGGCAGCACGGCACAGATCCTGCTCTAGCAAGTAGGAGAAGATCTTCAGCACCACCTCGTCTGGAAGCTTCTCCTGGAGGTATTGTTCAGCTGGGGCAGCTGGATGGAAGACAGGGAGACTTCCTCTTCATTCCTACACCTCTTTAGACTTTTTTTAATAGAGCAACTTACAATTTTTCCCAATTATATGCAGACGCTCCCCAGGTCACGATGGTCCGTGTTTACGATATTTTGGCTTTCAATTCTATTCCGTTTTCATTTTCAGCACATTATTCAATAAAATAGACGAGCTATTCAACACTTTATTATAAAATAGGCCTTGTGTTGATGGTTTTCCCCAACTATAGGCTAATACAAGTGTAAGGTACCATGTGTAAGGTAGGCTAGGCTAGGCTAGGCTATGATGTTTGTTCGGTTAGGTGTACTGTAGTAAAATGCATTTTCACCTTACGATAGATTTATCAGAATGTTACCCAATCGTAACTCAGAGAACGTCTACAGTTGCATTTTTTTCAACAGAGGTAATTCCCACTGTGTCTTGTTCAAAGATTCCATAGCCACATCTCAAACCTTTTGTGAAGATCCATTTACCTGGCAGGTCTTGGGATTTCCCCGATACTCTGGCACGTTTGGCGCGGTGGCCGAAGTTTTCTGTTGCGGACGTGGAGGCTCCCTGGAGAGGGTATCCCAGAGGCCACGTTTATAAAAAGGAACACCATGCAGTCATGACAGCCACTAAAGCTACAACCAATGGAACCATAGGTCAACCACTGGCCACAGACTGGCAGAAGTTAATATTTCAGCATGTGTTTGCAGATTAAATACAGGCCATATAAGTCGCACCATATTTGACACATTTCATAAAGTCTTTAAAGTAATATAATCATCATGGGCAAGAGTAATGTGACCATTACAAGTCAGAGCTGTAAACTTATTGATAAAGGTGGCTGTAGAAATTGTGCCAACCAGGTAGCTCAGGTGTACCTAGCTACCCAGATATGCGCTGTGATTGACAGAGACAGAGTTAGGGCTACTGGAACACTGGAGGTGCCATCCATTCCACCCACCCAGAAGTGGGACAGGAGGGCATTAAATCTGGATGCCAGCAGAGATGATGAAAAAGACCGTTCATTATCAAGTCTATTACAGCTGCACCAATCGAAAGAGCAGATGACACAGGAATCAGCAAGGAAGCATGACCTGCTGCGTCACAGCCCTGTAAGTTTGTTCCTCGTCCCACTCTTACCTCCATGCTGGCCTTGGTTGGACACGCGGTTCTCTTGGGTAACAGAGACTTTCTGCGGAGTTGGTATGGACTGTTCTGAGCTCCTGGGCCTGATTCTTCTGCAACCATATCTGCAGGAACATCCTCATCTGGGGAGGGTAAAAATATGTATTACACATCACATACAGAGGCCATGATCAGTGATATATGATAAGTGATATATGGAGTCAACATGATGTGCTTGTTTCTTGGTGTACAAACCCATTTTCCCTTAGGTCATGCAGAATTTTGCCTCCCTCTAGCTGTCGTTGTCATATTTACAGAGATCAAGCACCCCCCGCCCCAAGGCAGCACACCTCTAATCAGCTACTTAACCTTACACTGTGTAGTTAAACCCCAACCAAAGCTAGACACTAGGGGGCGCACTGACGCAATCAGGCTGAACAATGTCTGGACTCGGCCACTTTAATAGTTCTACATTGGCAGGATTTTCCCTTCGCCGTGGTTGATACTTAGAGTGGATTTGACAGTTTCAGCGTCTTGCCAAGCATCACCATGACCCTACATTGGATAAGCAGCTACAGAAAATGCACGGAGGGGTACCAGTTCCGAGGTCTGCTAAGACTGAGGCAAATTCAGACTGCCGTGCACATTTCAAAAGCTTTTTGTGCCAGAGAAATACAAGCCATTAGTCTAAATTAAACTGTTTACAGCATTGCAGCATTTAAGACTCTCGAGGTAGTTTTAAAAATGACACAGTCTTGGCTGACTTCTTCCTCAGATCTGATGTGGGGGGAGGCTGTTTTTGGTCAGTACTGCAAACCACAACCAATGTGGCAAATCTATTACGGCTGTGGTTCCTTCATGTCTGGATTGGACACTGACCTTCTAAGCATGTCTCCTCCACTTGACTGCATACTACTCATATATTTGCACACACGCACACAGTCCTTTTGCAGCACTTAACGGCTCACTTTGTTCTGTATGCCTCTCATTGACTGAAACAGAAGAGTCCCGTGGAAAACAATCGCCTTTCACTTTGTCATGGTTTATCAGGCCTTAAGACAATAATCCTAAATTTAACCATTGAGAGCACATCTCATTATATAAACAGTGGAAATGGCATGAGTCTAGTAACTATTACTTGAAATTGATAACTAGTTCGTTCAAGGCTGCAGATCTCACACAGTAGCCTGAGAGGGACGACAGTCTGCGCACTGAGCCAAACAACAAGTCGTTTCGTGAGGGCTGGGGGCAGGCAGAGGCTGAGACACTCAGACTGTCCCACTACCACAGACAAAGAGCTCTTGCCAAAACACACGATGACATTAGTGCTGGTCAAAATCTCTCATTCCTCTGCAATCTCAGGGCCCTGTGATCAGTTTACCTGTGATGTAACTACTGTACATCCTATGCACTGAGTCAAAGAACAAGCCGCTTAGGGAGGGCTGTGTAAGAGTCTCCGCTAAATGTGCCAGTACACCTGGTGCCATTAAATTGATATGTGTAGGTCTTCTCGGTTAAAGGATTCATTTTAAATAGGACAAATCCCAGTCTGCTTCCGTCTACATTTAAAGAGCCTGTGTGCTTCTCGCCTACCTGGATCCAGCACGTGGTGGGCCCCCGCATTGACGTTTCGTTAGCCGAGGCTACTTGCCATCCACAGTCAGGTATCACACATTCCTGGATTTTATAATCAAGGTGCTCTAGTGTGACAGCTGAACAAAAGGATGTTCTGGTCTAGCCAACCTGCTTGCAGCATCTCAACGGATTTGCCTGGTGTTTCCCAACCTGGTCCTCGGGGATCCAGGGTTGGTCCATGTTTTTGCTCCTTCCAGGCACCCTGCCAGACAGGCAACATTTTTGCTCCCTCCCAGCTCCCGGTAGAGCAAAAAACGTGGGCTGTCTGTGGATCCACAAGGACCGAATTGGGAAACACTGGATTAGACTTCTTGTAGTTCGAAGCGAGTTAGCAATCATCGCAAAACTGTTTCGTATCATGTATAAGGTGTGGAGAGAATTTAATTCCAAATTGTGGCCGGGAGTCATAGCATGGAGTATGAGCGCTGCAATGTACACTCAGCTACACCGTGGCAGCCAATAGCAGGCGGAATCAGCCGTCATGTGGACCTGTGACAGCATGCGGACGCAGCCAGAGCAGAGAGCTCCCTGTCAAACGGCCATGTTTCATATCCCTTGCAGACGGGCGACGAGCGCCTGAAGTTAAACATGGTGACAGGCTCCATCATCCTTATTACCATTCTTGTAAATGTTGGCTTAACTCCTTTTTGCTTTTCTAGATGGGTTGGATTTTTTTTAAATGACAAACTGAGCAATGCTTCAGTCTGGTTTAAAGACAGATGGCAAATTTATTTATTTATTTTCACAGTGACAGTATTTATACCTAGAAAATTATGGTAAATAAAATCTTGTCAAAATGCCCAGATAGTTGGCCAGCATGTGTTTTTTTTCTGTATTTATGCAGTGAAAGTGCCAGCCGGGCTATATAAGAAAGTGCTCAAGGGGTTAGCTAGCCAGAAGGTATTACTAGCTCTTTCCTCTGGCCTGACTGCGGTGCATGACCGGGCAGCTACCTAATGACTGGTCAGTGTTCTTACACTATGCAGGGCATTTCTAAAGCCAAACTCTCATTCTGTACACTGCACAGAAACTAAATGCAATATTGTCATGAGATATTCACCTTTTCCATTTCCGTATCTCAAACGGCACTAAATGACAGACTTCTGAAGGTGCTCCACGTTGGGCAGGAAGGTCCTGCTGATACTAAGCAGACTCCTCCATACAACTTCTTTGCTCAACAGACACCTCTATCCAGGGCAACTAAAACTGCTCACAGTTTTACACTCTGAAATGTCTGTAGCCCATTTAATCATCTACAGCTAAAGCCCAGTGGTCTGCAGGAACGAATCCGGCACTCCTGCCTCCGCACTAGACGGTACCTCATGGATCTTCACTTGCATCTGTCCGCTAACACCTCACCCAGACATCATGCATCAACAATATGGACTGACAGCATCCAAATCACTACAGGACCTCTACAGCCACGCATCGTGTGACAGACCTCATTAGTCCTGGATTAGTGTTTTGCACCAAGATGAAGACATCCTGGATGAAGATATCAAGATAATAAATGCAATGGTCAGGGAAAGAGAATCTTTGTGGCACCAGTTTGGTGTCAAAATCCATATTTGCTGCATGGATGACCTGTAGCTACTGGCACACTAGAGCCTGTCCGCCACGCACTCTCTGTGTGGAGGAGCTGGACAGGCTGGATGACCTGTAGCTACTGGCACACTAGAGCCTGTCCGCCGCGCACTCTCTGTGTGGAGGAGCTGGACAGGCTGTGCGACTTCTTTTAACAGTCCCAAGCTGCATCGTGGTGCGTGGACAGTTCAGATGTCAGCAAGCTCCTTTTTAAGTAAGTAAGTAAGCAAGTAATTTATTTATAAAGCGCTTATCTCAGACAAAAAAAGTCACAAAGCGCTGTGCAATAATGAGACAAAGTAAAACAGGGAAAAGAATACAAAACTTAAAAGACTCAGTATAAAACATTACATAAACAGCAAACAAAGACATAAAACATGCCATAAACAAAAAACAAACATAAAACAGAAAATTCTCAGCTCTGAGTAAAAGCCTGAATGAAAAGAAAAGTTTTAAGCTGTTTTTTTTTTTTTTTTAAAAGAGTCCACTGAAACAGCAGTGCACAAGCCACATGGCAAGATGGCATGCAGAAAAACTGTAAACATACTGTAAGGCTGTGCCACAGAAAGAAACCGAGCAGACAGCACCTCGATCAAAGGGGCGCGCGCGTGTGTAGGCCGGCCATAAGCGGAGCCAGCGAGGTTGGCATGCGGCCCAACACGACCCGCTGCCGTTCTGCCTCACTGGCACTGGCAGCGGCCACATGAAACCCACCCCCCAACCATCGCCATCATCACTGGCTCCCGCCCTGAAAACTGACGTGCCACCCACGTGCCCAAACGTGGGCAGCTGGAGGCCGGACAACCTCAGGTTTGAAAGAACACACCTTGTTGACACAAAGGGCTCAATGAGCAAACCGGTGTGATGCAACAGACCCAAGGAACAATGAGGAGAGCAAACAGATTCCATTCAGCACTATACCGTCATCATCATTTAGTCACGGATAGGTGAGGCCTTTAATGCCACCGATTACTTGTCAGCCAGACAAGTTTATAATTCAGTCTGCCGCTTTGTGGTGTAGCCTCCGACAGGCATTAGACGCCCTGCATTTTTAAGATATTCCGCTCTTCAGTCCAAATAGATCCGCTCCAGGGATCCAGCGTACACTCTCACTACATATTGGCGATTTACCTCGACATCAAGTTTGCTGGAGGCGGCTAGTTTAAGCCTTTTTGACACTCTCCTCTTTGATATTCACTGCCGTCGTTATCCACACTTATGTGCAGCACATTTCTCCCTCTGACATTTATTGCTTTGGTTGTGTTTGTGCTCGAGTTCCTAAAGAGCATAAACACATGGTATTCCAGGGAACGAAATGAACACAGAAGGGGATCTGGGATAGTTTAGCGGTGGGGTGGGGTTGGGGGGGGAGGTGGATCAAGATACTGGGCAGAGACTTAAAGCTGCCTGCGCAGCTGCAACACATCTGGACCTAATAACGTCTGGCAAGTGCAGCAGTACTGAGAAGCCACAAGCTGTTAGATGTTCTAATTATCTCGTCGGCACGGGCGTAAAGAGCTGCGGCAGTGTCGATACACACTGGATTGGTGCAGAACAGGAGAATCTATCAGGCAACAAAGATCTCTTGTGCCAAATGTTCCACAGAACAGGCTCATCCAGAACAGGGAAATGTGGCCATAAATGTGGCATTTCTCAGTCCTGTGGTAACACTGCATTTGATATCGGGGGAATCACCACTGTGTGTGTGTATGTGTGTGGGGCGGGGGGGGTCCAAGACCACTTGCAATTCTTTAATATTTCAACATTTTGAAAAATTGAAAAGTTAACTGAAGTTGAATTCTGAGAAAGCAAACATTTTGTAGTAGAAATGTGTAAAGAGGCTGTTTGGAAGTGGGCCATCGCGAATGGCTTAATCAGATCCCAAACTGCATGCCAGAGGGAAATTCAGTGTATCTGTAACAGATTCTGAGGGTGATGGATTTTTACGTCTGCCGCAGAATGGCGAGCCAAGCCTCAAAAAGAGAAACCAAGGGAAATCCCACAGGCTACATTTACAAGTCCGGCTGCGATAGAAGAGAAAACCTCAATCCCATCATCCTTTGCTGGTTCAAAGCACATCAACATTAAAGGACACCTACAGTTGCTCTTGAAAATAAAAAGTGACCAAAGGAGAGGGGGGAAAAAAGACATTTCAGTAACAGGCTTAAATAAGAAAAGGATCGATGGTGCAATTTCAATATTTTATGTAATGTATATATCAATAAATAATAGTAGCTAGATATTCTAACAGCAGCATGCCACTTGAATCCAAAAGCTTGCCACCGAGTCTTTGGATGGGAGATGCCGTTATGTACTTAGACCAGGGTACTTAGAGAGATTAACTTCAGTAATAAAACCACTCTGCTGTGAAAATGATAAATTATGCAAGTTGTTCTCAGATAAAAAAACATGCAACTAAACAACAGCAGACCCACCTTAACCAGAAAGCATGGTGGCGAGGGACGAGGTACGGTGGATGGCCATCGGTGGGTAATGTCCTGCTAACTGCCACAGCTGTTTGCTTTCTGCCGCTCTGACTCACGTCGGACACCCATGTACGCGCTGGAAATGCCCCTGGCCATGCCGGACACTGCCGCACACACAAATGCACCTGATACCGCGGACCGGCGTGGAAACCGGTAGTAAATTCGGGAGGTGCGAGAGAAGCGATCGACATCATTAACCCTTATAACGCAATCGATGAGCACTCTGGCTGCTGCAAATTACACGTGCATTTATAAACGGGCTCCGTTCGGGAATCTAGCCCAAAGACTTTACAAGCACTGACAAATCGCCGCTCATATGCCCGTGGGTTTACAGTTGGGTCAGAGCAAGTGAGACAGCCTCCAGTTTGCATCACGTGAGAAATCAAGCAGGAGCTGAGGCCTAACGCAGAGGCACCGCATCAGCACGTGGGCAACACTAGCCGCTTACGTTCAGGGCCCAGCGACCCCGAGGTGGCAAGCCTGCAGCTTGCTGCATGTCCTTATATCCATCTACTTACTACTGGAGCCCTGTAACCTGAATATCTAGACGTGGCAGCCCATATTTCAACTGTACTGCTGTGGAAACACATGTTGCAACCAAAAAAACCTGCTGGCACCTCTAACAGTGATACTTCCAGTATTAAAGCTTGTTGATTCAGCTGGGACAGCCCCCCCCCCCCCAGTGCGGCTGGCATCCTTCAGTTTTGTCTTTTGTTGACAGTGAAATCTCAGCTTTGTATTAATTATATTCCATTTTCCCCAAACCATTTGCAGCATCTTATGCGGCACAGCGCTTTAAAAATAAAGCATTGTGTTCACCATTGTCATATGGCCATATTAGACAAACAAATTAAAGTGAGACTTTCCAATTTGTCTGTTGGCTTTTACCCAAGTGACTAATACAAGCAGATTTTTTTTTAATTCAGTCCTGACCACATTGTCTGTAGTAAAACCTTTGTGTAATGAGAGTAATTTAGATCTATGTTTGTATTCTTCTTTACCAGTGGTTTTACACAAAGCTGCTCAAAATTTTACCCTTTTTTTTTAAAACAACTCTTCAGCATCTTGCTCAAGGCACCAGTACCAGAGTATGTTGTGTAATTCAGGCAGGCAGTGCCAAGGGTACAAAGCCTGCAGTCAACCAGAGCGCTGTCTGCTGCTTCAGCTGCCCCTGCGTCTTACCTGACTTTATCAGGTGCTATTTTTACAAGTGTTACTGCCGTCTTTATCATCTTTGGTGTTAACACCATGCTTCTGAAATAGCTTTAAAGGCATCCCCTAATAACTTAGCGGTGGTACAGCTCTGGTGTATTCTGATCGGGAAGATGATCGTCGCTATGAAGTGGAGACAGGCCTCCTGCGGTATCACATTCTGAAATTTCTTCAAGTCGAAACAGTGACGCTACACGTTACATAATAATTATGTAATAATGCTAAAGGTTACCAAGGTATGATAAAGAACAACGGGTGAAAATATAAATGTAATGTTTTCTTCCATTACAGCTAAGAGAAACTGCAAATGCTGGAAGAGGCATAATTCTGCATCAAGCTACAAAACAGAGGTTGTCCTCCGCAGAGGGAGGGCAGAGTTAATGGCAAAGACAGTCGGGTTTAGCTGGTGAGCCCTTTCAGACTCAGGTTATAACGGATAGTAGCAATGCGCGTTTTACCCGGGAGGTCGTGCGAGCGCGTGCTGGCCGGTCCGCCAGCACACTGCATGGCTGCGGTATCTCAGCTGCAACTGAGCCTCACCAACGGGCTGTTGCTCTGGTAGCAGGGGACTCCCCCAGGCTACTGGGCCTGTAACCACCACAAACACTGGGGATACCTGGCCACCTGCTGTAAAGCCACAGCATCCCACTGCAAACTGCCCTTGCACGAAACCCACCTGCACTAGCCGCAATTACTGCAAGCTTTTGCAATCCTGAGTACAGTACATTTTCCCAAGATTTTTACAGATGGATAAATACAAGCCTGTAAACATAGAAAGCCTACTATTTGAACTGCTATAACAGCAGGAACCTAACAGCACAAACCAAGTACAGGATGCACTAGTCATAACACATAATTGCCACAATACAGGCAATTTCAGTACTCCAGATCAGCTCTGCAATACACAGCTCACGGCTGGGGTCTGCTGCACAGCCTCATGCCCCCACAGGGGTCGGTAGGACTAAGCAGTCATCTTCTCCATCGTTAACACCCAGCAGCAGAGGCATTCATTCTTGTTCTATGAAAGACGTAGATCTGCTTTTGGACGAGGGGCTCCAGCCCATTTAGCAGTCCGTTTAAAGTGAAGGGTCTGGGTACGATGTACTTCTCTGCCAGGATCTCGGCACGTACTACATCAGCACACTTCAAAACAAACACAGAGGGAATATGAAGGAGTACAGAAGAAAACGACAGGGGTAAAGAGCAAGTTTAAGATTAATCGACCACTCCAGCCGTCATTCTTCTTCTGGAGTTGAGGCCAACAGAGTGCAGGAAGAATGAGTGCCGTCTTCCCAGCAAAAAAGAAAAAAAAACTGCAGCCTACACAAAATAGTATTTTAGGCGAGATCATAGGGTCAGTTTTGTTTTAAAATTTCCCTAATGTTGAAAGAGAAGCTGACTATACACATCATCCTTGAAAACTGGGCATTGTCCTGAATGTCTTCAACACAACCTGTGAAATGCACATTTCAATAAAAAAAACAAGGCGAGCTACTTCTGACATTGAGTCAAAGGAAAGATTCGTCTCAATGAACGCTTTACTTATTGCTCTGTTGGTTTCATTCAATCACAGGGAACCCTGAACTAGACAGTAATGGAGTCTCAGGAAAAGAAATGGCATATTACTAGTGAATGGAGCGCTTCCTTTCACAGCTCAGACTGCTTAGCTTCTCACAGTGAGGAATATCTGTAGTATGGTGTACAGATTCCAGTATATCCCCATATATTTGAGAATCAGGACCCAAAAGTCTGCATCACAGAGACAAGACTTGGCGTAGCCATGGACAAAGTCAGGGTTTCAAAATTTATTTCAACCAGTCCATTGTCTTATTTTAAAAAGCATACATGCAGAATGCTCCTGTGTCAGCGACAAGTGAGAAATGAGAGGTTTGAAGAAGAGACACGGATGAGACTGGGGGAATATGTGAAAAAAATGAAAGCTACAGAAGAAACAGACATGCATACTAACAAGAGGGAGGAAGAGATAAGTGAGCGTGTTAGTGTCATGTTGCAAAATATCACAGTCGTGTCATTTGTGAAGCTCTGGGGTCACAGGGTAAGGATGTGGACATCCAGCAGAAGCAGGAAACGTAGCAACTGGACAACACCATCAACAGGTCTGGTACCTGACACCTACTGTGGTTGCTTCCGAATCTCTATGCCGCTGAAGATATTGGAGCCATCCAGCGACTCCACGACCAGCACCTTCTTGACAAATCGATCAATCTAAGTCTCTTTAGAGCAGCGTGACTGCACTGCTAAACTGCATGGAGGCTTAGGATCAGCCTTGCGCCACAATACCCATGCCGGGTACACCATGTGTCCCTACTGCACAGAGGTGCAGGCTGACAGTTAGCTAGTCACCAAAACAGGCCTAATTTTCATGCAAATCAGCCTTGGGAAACAACACACAATCCAGGGCTCATTTGCATGGTACTTCACAGCAGCTCAAACAGCTGTGTGTACTTGGCACCACAGATCACACCACAGCTTCACCTGGATCACAGGAAGCTTGTTTACCTGCCACTGGCTGGCACAACCTGCCTCGCTTCCTGGTCCCTTGGGTTCCACAAGTTTCCCTACGTAGACTTCACATTCAGCAAGACTAAACACATGATTTCTTAAATCAAACGTCCAAGTGGACATCTGACTGCCTCAATGGCACAGAGCGAGACTCGCATGCCAACTCCATGGTGAAACGTCCATGTATCCAATCCCAATCCCAAAAGCTATCCAAGGAAAGGTGTGCATCTAATCCCCCAAAAGAAGAGACCATAAAAAATGCAGTCTACAGCTCTCCCCAATCAAGTGGTGACTAAACTAGGTGATGCAACCTTCCATCCTAAATGATAAACAGAACAAGTCCCAAAGAAAGACATTTCTTTGAGTGTTGTTGAGGCATCTTACAAAGGCTCATCGACAACGAGAATCCTGGGTAAGGGAGGCCTGCACGTTCACCATGCACTATATCTGAAGAATGCTTAAGACAATGTCTCAAGCGAATAGAACCTCACACATCCATTTACACATCGCCACTGGAACACCAGCAGATGAAAGATTGGATTTGCAAGAGTCCAAGCACAATAGCACTTTGAAATTGTAAAATATGCAAACTTGAGCAAATGAGTCACTGCATCATGAGCCTGCTGATGAAAAGGCAGAAAAAGCTTGTTCCCCAAGAAACAGAAAAAGTGATACTCTGCACAGTTTTCTGCTGGCAGGATGATTTACATTTTATAGCTTTATCCATACCTCCATATAGCTAGAAATTCTTGCTGAACATTGTGCCTCACCGAATGGTACACATCAAGGCCCTTCCAATAACTGCTCCTATGCTATCTTCTTTCCTTAATAATTTGATATATGAAACCTGTCAAATGCATGTGGCCTGCAAGTCAAATAGAGATGCTTAGGCCGTTTGTTTTCTTCCTCCATGGTCCAGGTGTAAAAGAGGAATCTGGATTGGTCCATCTAGTACACTCTGACCCAATCAATTTAGCAGGTGATCAATGTCATTGATAAAGTTCATGCACATGGGAGCTGACAGACAGCATGACCTGCAACACGAGTGCCCCACAGTTACAATCATGTTCTACTCTTGACAGTTCCCCTGTCCCAAAGATGGAGTCATCTAACAGGGTGTCTATTAGCTCACAGCTCCAGCTGATCTTGCCTTTGCTTTCAATTCAGGACACACTGCTTGCGCAGAAAATTAGACAGGACGGGCGGCGTGAGGGCCACCTGACTCACCACCTTCACGTTGCTGACAGACACGTCTGTTCAGCAGCCATGTTTAGATGACACTGACCCCTCAGACCAGCACCACATGGTATGATGTGTGTACAGGATGCTGGGACAGGTTTTTTCCAACAAAATGGCTTTAGTTACACTACGGTTTTCCCCAGGCATCGTTAACCATGATGGCAACAGAAACCTTTTTAACAGATGACAAAGATCTGAGTCTCTGAGTTGTGGGCACTGCTGGATTCATTTCACCTTTTAACTTCAAATAAAAACTTAATGCTATCACTCCAATGCTACCGTTGTCCCAGCAATACCAATTAAGTCCAGCAGAGAGCCTAGTTTATAAGGTACTGGAGAACGCTGTACACTGTACTGTGACAGACGGTGTAAATATTTTAACAGGTTAAGAGTTTGAGAGCCCAGCATTGAATGCTCCTCAAATCATCCTTAATCAAGTCATTGTGCATTGAATATTTTTATTGGTACAAATGAAAACTGGAGGAGAAACCCAACAAACAAAAGCCAATTCCTGGACCAAAATTATATTGATAATTTCAGTGTGTGAATCAGTTGTCAGTTCCAGATTTTGGGTTTTACCAGAAGCTTTCAGGCAGACCCAACATAACTATGCTGGTAATCACACAGTAGGTTGGGGCTTCCAGAAGTGAAGTCACATGAACAGGGGAGACCTTTTGAGGTGCTTCTCACACCATGCCAGATGAAAGGTTGTCTCATTGCCCTTACTGACAGAGGGGTGCACGTTATTGCCCCCAATTTAAATTCCTGCCAACATTAAAGTGATTCATATGAAACATAACAGGGGTATACAAAGTGGCTCTTTCAGGACATCCACAGCAGCTCAATATTCCCCATTCAATGTCTTCTTTACTAATGAACCTTAGCATACACTACTGCTAAGTTACCCACCACTAACCATTGTTGTAATGTAAATAAATTAATAATAAAATCCACAACCCTCCACCATTCATTATGCATGACCATTCTATCTTATTTTCTTTGGGAGGACAACAGTCATACCCTAGGAAGACCAGACAAAGTGCACAGCTTAAACCACATATTTCAAAGTCTGAATGCAAAATTAAGTTGTTTTAATTCCCATAACTGTATGCTTTATTTCTGAACTGGCAGACACGGGGGCTCTTGTCTGGTAAGCAGTCGTAAATCCACCCAACCCTGTCTCGGTGCCACTAGCCCAACCTCTGCCGTCAATAAACGAATCAATAATACACCACCTAGCAAGACAAAAGGTTCAAGCAGTAGGCCCTTTCCCTTCTCTGCGCTTCCCATATAAACAGGAGCGTGTTCAAAGTATATTCACAATTCAATATGCGAAAATGTGTAATTGTCCACATGGGACCTTTCTAATCCACACGTAAATTCAAGCCGAATGCTTTATTGTGTACTATCAAAAACAGATGATGGTGTTGGTGATGGTCCATGGACTCAAACCTCGATATTCGCAAACACCCACGCAAAATAATATTCAGTCGATGAGCGGATGTGGCCTGAGCGACAACAACCCACCCTAAACCATAGAACCTGACAGTGATTCTCAAATTAAACTCATTGCTCATATATATATAAAGCAAATCAGTGATGGTCCACTTGAATGCAAGCATTGACAACTGAAACTATCAGACAAGTCAAAGGTTTAAAAGTATCAGGGGTTCACCTGTTTACCTTTTCTATAAACATGGTGTCACCAGGCCATCGCCTTAACTGCAGCGGGTTTAATCTGACAGGTCACTGCACTTTTCTGCACTGGGAACACCAGTGCAACAAGCACATTCCTGGAGATAAGGTTCCCCTCTACACGCAACCTTAGCAAAATTGTCATAGCTCACATACAGCTGCAAGGCAAAACACTGTCAGATTCATGTAAGCTCCTTAATGTGGTTGCAAAGCCAGAACCCCTTTAATTTCCAAGCAAATAGTTCAAAAATAGAACAGCCAAACCCTTAAATTTGGCTTCTTAAGATATTAAATGCTGATGATTTTTCCCTAACCAGTTTGGACAGACAAATTCAAGTATTTTCTTTGGATCGGAGTCACCTATAAGTACACGTAAAACGTGTTTTCTTTTTACACGTTTGCAAAAACAATCACAGATTTATGACTCAAATCAGCCCAGATGCTTCCTTAATTACGCCCCACTCACAGCTGATTACCAGCCTACAGTGGCTGCCCAGGACACCTGTAACTCAGCACAAAGCATGTTTTAGTTGGAAACGGGGGGAGGGTTCCGGGTTACTGAGTAAATACCTTTGTGTTTAATTTAAGGGGGACCGCATGAACAAAGCTGTCAAGGCGCTGATCACCTGGGCCCCACCATAATAAACTGGGTTCGTTTTTACATTTGGCATTATGATACTGCTGCGGTCCTCTCGCCGCCCTCTCGCATTTTCTGCGCTGCTGCGAGAGACAAAGGTGCCAGATTGACCACCGCAGATGCCGATCAGCGGCTGGGCGAGGGCCCGGCGCAGCACCGTCTCACTGCAGCGGCCCCGGGGCACACGTACGCGTACACGTAGTAACACAAGCCCGCTTTCACGGACAACGCTTTCACTGCGAGTTGTCTATTTAAAGGACCCAATTCCTCATTTTTATATCTAGATATTTTAAATACAGACTTCTCCACGCCTAATACAGCTGGAGGCTTAACTGCGTAGCCAGGCGAACTGGCTCGGGTAAGAAATGAACTCTGTTTGTTGCCCGTTTGGAGCAACTGCAAACCGGTGTATTTTGTATATGTCAATATACCCAGTGTAGCTGTCATTTAAATTGCGTCAACGTCCTGGAAAGGGTCTCCTAAACACCCACAAATGTTAGCTTGTTGGCCAGCTACCCCACAGTCATTAGCTCCTATCCTGAAAATGGCAGCCTGGTGAGCAGAAAAAAACACAACGTAGCCTAGCTAAACAGCCAGCCTGCTACGCTACTTAACCCTTACCGCGGAGCTAGCTGGCTAATAATCGCAAATCGCTATATAGGCAGATGGATCGATCTGTCTGAATAGTATGCTTGTTTATGAAAGACACAGTTTATCGCCATGTAATAAATCCTCCCCCCACCCAAAAGAAGTCTTGTTCGGCGGGGATTAGGGAAGCAAAGCGGGCGGAACAAAGCGCGGCCTGCCCGTTCGGCTAGTCGACGGGAAACCGCGGCGTTTCCTAGGATACCAAAGCCGATCGTGGGAGCGGATCGGAGTACACGTTCAAACCAGGGCTGCCATCAGTGGCACTCCCTACGCAGACAATCGAGACGTCCCGGAGGTTTCTAAAAGGCATTTTTACGTCTCTCGCGCGTTATAATTGCAGTTCTTACCTCTCTCTTGGTTGTTCCTCTCTGGCTGCACCGGGCGCGGCCTCGACACTCGCCTGGGTCTTCTGTTGGTTGCTCTGACGGAGTTCATTTGGGGAGTTTATTACCTAAAAGAAAATACCGAACCCTTCCCTCTAATACAGACCGAGTTGTAACATTCAGATCAAAACGAGAAATCCATTAATCTCCTACTGTACAACGCTCTTGGCGAGGCGGCTGCAGATGATATATATATATATTTAATCGGTTTTTATTTATATTTTTTCTTAATGTTCCCCCCCAGTTCTCCGCTCTTTCAGCTCCGTCTCTCTAGCAGGAGGAGCCATTTACTCACAGGGACACACACAAAAAAAGACACACGGAAACCCCCCCAGCCAATCACCTTCTCCGTCTCATACCTTTTAGTCGCTGTACCAAATAGAAATGTCCGTATTAAACGACGTCCCAGTCTTGACTTGCATGCCGGAGAGTGGAAATTAAAAAAAATTATATATATATATATTTTAACATACAAAAGGGAGAAAATGAGAGAAGTACTGTAAGCTCGATTTTAACAGTTGTAGTCTTGGGTATGTGAACCTGAAATGTTGTTCTCGTTGTCACTGACAACATTACGTGGACGCGCCTGCCTGTGACACCAGAACGAATCCACTGGTGCATCATGGAATAACAATGGACACATTATTGCCCCTCTCTGTCAGGCATGCTGAAGAGATAATCAAATATGTATTTTGCTTTTAAAAATGGATTAATAGTACCTCGCAAAAATGGAAGAACTTGCCACATACGTTAAGTGGTTTTTCAGGTCTTACAGTGAAAATGAAACAATATGTTATTTTTAGAAATCTATTTAAAAATGAAGTATTATCACATATAGTAATACAGATGGGTGATTCTTAAAAGAATAATTATGAAAGTATTGTTAATTAGGTGTGATATCAGTCGGTTTTGTTTTGATGATTATACTAAAGAGAATTGGTCCATGTTGCAATCTGTGGTTTGCACAATGTATCGTGGGAAATCGTCACTTTAAAGCACAAAACATAAAACCGTTGACTTCATAAAGAAAAGAATTCCCATTGTTTTCTTTTTTCCCGTTTTGTAATTTGACATGATAATAAAAATATAATTAAGACAAAAAGAAAACATACTGCTTTTAGTTATTACTTAGATCACAATATTCAGAGCTGTCTTGTGGTCTTATTTTAGTTCCTCTGTGGGTTAATCCCTTGCAGTATCTTACTATCTGTATTGTTCTCTAAGAGGCTCCCCAAAGCCCAGTTGGGGACTGTAAGATTAAGATTCCACAGATGGCGAGGAGCTGTTTCAGGCAGTGTAATCCCTATTCAGTACCAAATACTGTGTACAGCACATTAATTCACTTTAATAAGTAACTCTAGGGTGTTGTCAAAGACTCCAGCGTGTGCTGGGTTTAAGTTTCCAACAAAAAACAGCATTTGTGATTGCAAGTTGGGGTGGTTTCTGCCTTGTTAGTCAGAGTCCCTATTCTGACAATGCAACAAATTGGCTTTTGTGCAGTACCCACTTTTCCAACTAAACTTTCAAAACCTTTGACCTGTGTAACATATGGGATGACAGGATTTACAGTGAAGACTGCATCACTGTACTCACTGAGTTGTTCGTCTCAGTGCTTATGGTTTTGAAAAGTATGCAGTTTGACCTTTGACTTGTTACCATAGGCAGCATTGAGCTCAAGCTGTGGACTGATAGCACAGGGCTGTCACATGTGGGTCCTTGCAGCCTTGGCGCTCCCCCAGCCCAGTATCTGGACTGTGCGAAGGGCTTTCTGCACATGTAAAATCCCCTTGAAACAGAATACATGTTACTGAGTAGGTGTAATGCTCACAAAAACACACAGTGCCAACGGCCATACTGTCCCGTCACGCTTGCTTGCCCGGAAGCCGAAGCTAAATACGGCGGGGCTTCTGTACGCTATGCTGGGATTTGGACCTCTAGGGCAACCCAGGTTGCTACAGGAAGTGGCAGTGCCAAGCCAGTAGGGGGGAGTCCTTCCCTCCGGACAAGAGAAAATCCTGCTGCCCAGGTGCAGTGAAGGAGCCACTGCATTCTTTGTGTGGAATGCCAAACTGAGGGCCTATTGGCTGCAGTGAGTGAGAGGTCCCACAGCGCTTATTGACGGAATGGTACATTAACCTCGATTCCCCGACTGGAACGACAGGGCCTTGTTTGGAAAATCAAAGCACTGCAGTCATCTCGCCATCAGACCGTTCAGTTGACTATTGGGTGGTGATTCGGTAAATAGTGAAAGTCAAACTGGCAGCATAATTAAACAGATTTGTTGCTGTAGTATTTAATATAAGTGACAATAATCGCGAGACATTTTCCGGTCCCAATATAAATGGTTGGGGTAGTGCTTGCACAGTTTGATGACCAAATGAGCGGCACTGTTCCCATCCGCCCCAGCATCTGCGGTTCAAATCGTGCCACTGCTTAGTGGAGTTCCTAAAATCAAGGAAGAGCAACCGCAATACGATTTTTTTTTTGCGGGGGGGTTGCATGGCCTCCCCATGTTAGTTTGCTTCGGGTACTTTTCTTTCAGACCAAAGATATGTAGTTAAGCCATCTGGTGCCTCTATGCTGTCCGTAATATGTCATTGTGCATGTATGTGCCCTGCGATGTACTGCAATCATGTCCAGGTCTCATGCCCTTTCATTCCATTGTGTCCTATGCTACCTCAGGCTCCCGTGACAATGACCAGGCTGGCGGATGGATGGATGCAAGTGTAGAATAATTTTGACTGTAGAACTAGTGTTAGATATTCAGCTTTGGTATGACTTACTCCCACTTGATGGATCTCGAGTAGCTTAGAGATAAATGGCCGGATTTGTTTTCCTAATGCTCACTTAATTTACTTTCACAGTATAAAGTGACAATCGCTGTTCCCAAAGAGGAAATTTCATAAGTAGTGTTGTGCAAATGAATCTGTACGACATCTCACGGCTGTATGACACTACAACAGCTAAGCAGTTTCTGGACGTGGCCTGGCTGATGGCAAACTACTGGCTTCACAGTATGTGGTGGCTGACGATGCTGTAAGCATCACAGTTTGTCACAGGTTGCACTGCAAGGAGCAGTAAAGGAAAACCAGCCGTTTGTCGGATGGTCCAGTACAGCCCGGCTAAGATAATCGACATCGTGTTTTGTGTTCACCATGTTTTAGAAGGTCTGAATCGATTACATTCCAATTACAGAGATGATGAGATTTGTTTTTAGTCAAATTAGTGTCTTATCAACTCAGCCAGACTGCATGTAATGCATGTCCTTTAATGCAAATTTGTTTGCAGGAAATGACATAGTTACTTAGAAGGGTTTGACCACATAAAGCCTTGATGATTTGTTTCTTGTGAATGAGGTCAGGGAGCGTCATGGCTTAACCGCTAATGAGAAAATGTGCTTTTCTTGCCTAACAGTCTGGAAACATGCTGGCTCCCATGGCTCTGAAATGGCTCCTCACCTGCTCCCCTCGAAAGCATCCTCAAAGACTTTGGGAGTTTACAGCATCCGCTTGGTATCCATGGAAACTATTCATCCTCTTCTTTCACACAAGCGATTATTCATGCATAATTGTTTACGTACCCACACCGGTGAATCCTTTTTTTTGCTGGTCTTTCTGAGGTCAAGCTGTTTTAGGCTGAATTAATTAGCGACTGGAAATAGTCACTTATGTAATTCCAAAGACGTACTGTGAGATGACCATAAAAACATAGTGGTGTTGGGGGGAAAATACTGTACCATTGCCCACAATTAAAATCTATAAAAGTCAAAGGGGTGATCCTAGTTGAGGAAAGGAGACGCTAATCTGCATGGAGTGTTTATCTACGTGATTTATGCCACTATAATTCCAAAGATGTTCTCAGATTATTACTATCTTGTAAAACTCAGTGCTTTCTGGCATTTATAAGACAAGCTTAGCGTAACGCCCCAGCTCCAGTAGACTTTGAGAACCTTTCTTAAATCCTTCTTGTTACTAGCTGGGTCCGCACAGCAACTGAAGGCACTTTTTAAACAGGGTTTATTTTTTACACTCAGACCATTTTCCCGCACAATCTGGTCTAAAACACCCATATGGAATATTTGACAGCTGTCAGATTCATATGGGTCATTCTGTAGGTTTATCCATCACTTAGCTTTCAGTTACATGTGTTGTGAAATTGCCAATTATAGGAACTCCAGATGTTTATAGAAAACGTAGTGCAGTGCATAGAGTTACGTGCACCCCCATAAAAGACCATGATTTGTTTATTTTCATCATTTTCTTGTTTATCCGAGTACCACGGCAGCCATCACTTCATATACGTTATACGACACCAACAGTCCCCCCACCCTTCAAAGAAACTACTAAAAGCCCATCCTTGACATTTCCTTGGCTTTTACTGGCTGATGTCGAATGGAATGATTATGCTTTATTGATCCCTGCATGGAAGTTCTCGTGTTGCCTTCCCTATCTTGCTCTCTATAGGTGAGACATATGGACGTTCAGCTTGGTAGCTTAGGGAAACATCCTGCAGTGGCACCCATGGAACTGGGGGTTATTGAGGCATATCCCACCGATTCACACCCCCTCCCCAATAAATGTCAGACAAAGACTTATGATACACCGTATGGCCAAACGTATGTAAACGCCAGCTTCCAACATCTTATTATGAAACCAGAGGTATTAATATGAGGTTGGTCCCCTCCCATATTTCTATAATGGCTAACTGAGGAACATTTGCTGTCAGTCAGGTTGGGTATTGATGTTGGCCGATCAGGCCCCTTTCTGTGAGCTTATGTGGCTGAACATTTCACGGCTGAAGATTCTACCAGACATTTCCACTTCACACTCACTTCTCTTTCAGTTGACCAGAGAAGCTGTAGTAAGACAGAAATTTGGCATGCTGACTCGTTGAAAGGATGTTATCATACGATGGTGCTGAGTGGAAAGTCACTAACCTCTCCTGAACAACCACACATTCTGCCAGTACTTATTTGGAGGGGGAAACTATTACACCTTGACTTATACTCATCTTAATTGCTTGGGGGAAAAAACTAGTATTTTTAGAGACAATAACCAATAATGTTTAACCATATATGTGCGGAAAGGTTAATTCGATGACAAAGTTCTGTACGGTTATGCGCGGTTACCGTTCACATATTTAGCAGATGCACGCCGCTTTGGACAAAAGCATGTGAGGCGAATAGCACATTACAAAGAGGCTGTCAGGGAGTCAGCTAGCCTGGACTCCCAACGAATGGCCAGATTCAAGTGTAAGCAGGACTGGGCCTAACAACTTCTAACAAAGCAAGAACCGAATAAGACTTTTTAATGACCAGAAGGGCATCGTGCGGACATTCGGGGAAGGTAGAGAGGCATCGGGCTTGTGTCGTGGGTGAATGATTCCCTCGAGCAGATGAATGATTCTGTCCCTGTGCTGTCATCATAGTAAACTGTGTTTCTGTCCTTTGTACCTTTCATAGCCATCATATGAAGTATTGTCAGTTGTGTTTTTTGTTGCTCGTACCCC
>JABFEB020000111.1:1138346-1155028 GCA_019775895.2 Stomatorhinus ivindoensis
CCCCCCAGCCCAGACCAGACCCCTAACTTTCTTCTCGCGCGCTACGGCTGCTGACCCGTGACTGATGCCGCTGCCATGACGACGGCGCCATGCGACAGGCTGCGCACGTTCTCTCGGGGGGCATATGAGGGAAACACCGTTCTCCTGTATGGCCACACAACCTCCCCCCCCCTCGTGTTTGGAGATGGTGTGGCTCCCCCCACCATAGACCCCATCCCTCAGTGCATAGGGGCGACTCGGGTGAAGGAGGGGGCAGCACAAGGAATTTGAAATATTTGAGGTAAGCGCAGGTCAGATTTGGCAGACATTTTTTTTTTTGTTCTGTGCATCTCCCCATTGTCTTCTCACTGAATTGTATGTCCTCTTTTCTTGTCATTTGACAGAAAGAGTGAGAGAGAGAGAGAGAGAGAGAGAGAGGACAGGGTACCATGTGTGAAAAAGAGTGGATGACCCATGTCTGACATCCACAGAGCCAGGTTCTTCTGCATGGGTGGGGGCATCGCCTGTGGGTGCGTTCCCTGTGAGCGCCAGCCCCGCCCCGAGTTGGAACTTCTCCACCGCTCCAGTCTCCCAGGGCAACCAGGGCTGCTGAGAGCTCTGACTGGCTGCTGCTGAACCGCTTCTTACCCTGTCACATAATCGCTGCGATTCTCAGCGCTGGAAGAAAGCCGGCGCTCCTTTAATAGATCCATTCTAAGGATGGTGTACATTTATTTTCCCATTAATTCTACTAAATGTTAAGTGGCATTGTCCTTCAGTCAGGATGGACCATCATGAGAACGTATCTAGAAAGTGATTGTGCCTTGGGGGGGCTGCGTGTGCACGTGTGCCTCAGCTGCCCCGCTGCGTGTCCAGAGTTTGCCCTCGTTCCTGACCGACATTGACAGGTGACAGTGACGTGAACGAGCGGCTGGTCACGTGACATGGATGTGGCGCTAACATGGAGTCCAAGGACACACCATCCATTCACGTTGATGGAAAAAGCATGGAAACATTGTGGTATCCAAGTTGCGAAAAGTACCACGTGGGAACCAAAGCCAGGCCTTTTATATGCCTGTCCAGAGGGAGGCGTCGGCCACCACAGGGTGGGGAGGGGCAGTGTTTGGGTCGGTGGGGTGGGTAAACCCCTCCTTGCTCACGCCCTCCCTCTGGGACTCTTGTCCCATGAGCCATAAATTTGCAGAGGAAACAGAGTGCAACGCCCCTGTTCTTTGTGTCGAGTCCCCCCCCCCCGTCCCACCCAGACTCCTGCCTCGCCCAGTCGGGCGGCAGACTCGCTCCAGATGGCTAATTACCATAAACAGGGACAGAGGGGAGAGTGGTGCTGTGCCGATCCCAGCCATGGGACCTCCTCATTGTAACCAAGGAAGTACAACGTTGTCGCTAGGTGCAGTGAAGAAGCCAGCCAAACACCCCCCATCCCCCCCCGCAGGCCTGCTCACTCCCCCAGAAGTCAGTGCCGGATTCAGATGATCGGGGACAGATGGCCCACGGTCCCCACAGACCCAGCAGCTGGACCCGTTGTGGCCGGCGCAGGGGGGGCCCAGGCAGGGTGATTTAACACCTCTGTGACAGTCCCTGGAAGGGGCGGCGGCATCTCGCTATGCTCTAAGAATAGATGGCCACTTGTTGCCTGATTGTTTTCTACCCAGACCCTCTTTCACGTGCTCAGCTTCCCCCTATACACTCAGATACCACACTCCACAAAAAAACCCCACGTTCAGGAAGGCTGCTCTGTTCCCCCAGGGTCAGGGGCCCGAGTCCCGCCGCTGCCCTGTGCCCTTGCAGTCTGCACATTCTTCAGTCATGCAGGGTTTCCCTACCATGCAGTCAGTCTCTCCCCACAGCCCACTGTATGTTTGTGTGCCTGTATGCGCCCTACAACTGACCGGCATGAAGTTTAGGGTGTATCTGCGGCCTAAGCACAGGATTCCCTGCGACTCAACACTCCCCACACAGAGAAGGGATGTAAACATACCCAGCCAGGTGAACTGCCATCTAGCTGCATCATATAAGTGTCCCATAAGCAAGGAAAAGAAATGGTGTACTTTTATATTTCTATAATTTAAGACATTATTTGTAATTGCGGCCTGTAAGAATACAGAGTTTGTTTTTTAAAAGTCTGAAAGGCACACGGTTGACCTTTTTTGTAATTCTGCTTTGATTGTGCACTGTCAAACTCCGAAATGTCCAAATTTAACGACATCCAGATTTCCCAGTATCAAGTTTATATTTTTTTTGCCCGTGCTCATACTTATTCATGAGTGGGCTTGCCTGGGATGAATTTTGAAGGTAATCCCCAGCATATTGACAAGCAATTAGAATGAGAAACGAACAAGTAACAGCTCACTGCTCATGAATATTTATGGCCAACGGACACCAGGCGCCATTTGGGCTCTGTGATGCAGGGACAGATTTTTAATGTGTGAGGTGGCCCCTGTCTTGTTTTCACTGATAAAGGTATTTTAGTTGTCTTGTCCTGCCTAATATAGTGTCCTTAAGGATTAGTCACCTGACTGTAGAATACTGTCAGCCTGTATTCTTGGTGGAGATTTGCATTCTAATTTAAGCACTGAGATTCTGATTCAATCTCGGCCAGTGCTGAATGGTTGCTTTTAATTAGTGGAGCCGTCCGCTGGCTCTGTTGCTATACTTAGGATGCAACATCGGCGATTGGCTCCAAGGAGCGGCTCTCGGGTGACAAAGAGGGCAGGTTAACTTCCACGGACGTCCGGGGAAAGTATCCGGCACTTCGGTAAACGATGACACGTCTGTCGGGGCCAAGGACCCGCAGCCAGGGGACCCAGGAGGCAGGAGGGGACGCAGAATAGCGGGTTTGATGACAAATCAGTACTGTGAGGGGGGGGGGGGGGTGAAATTCAGCCGCCACGCTTTTACGAGGAAGTATTTTAGAGCTTAGGAAACCCCAAGCTCATCAGAAGAAGCCCTGAAGAGATGTATTCTGATGAGATTAGAGAGAGGACACAGTCATGGAAGCACCAAATTGTAATCTGAAAACTGTAATCAACTGTAATCCAGAAAATGGAAATCCAAACTGTAATCCTGAATCTGTATCCCAAACTGAGCAGGAGCGCTGGCAGGCTAAAAAGTACGACTTGCTGAAAAATCATCAAAATCCAGAGCACAATATGAAAACAGAAAACAAATAGCTTAGTACAGAGTCATACCTGAGACCAAGATGGCTATGGAACAAAGCCTCAGTGTGATGCAAATAGGCTTACACCTCACAGGGAGGTGACTGAAAACTAGGTCCTATATAACACAACCTGTCAGACGGGTTCACGAGTCACAGGTGTGCTGGTGATCCGGAGAGGCGGAGCCTGGGCAGAATGGGCGTGGCTGCATGCAAGTGTGACATTGTTTGGCATGCCTCTCTTTGCGCAGGGAGGTAGACGGGTCACATCTTTTACATATTTATCCAAAGCGATATTCAGTGTTTGATTGGTTTACCTCAAGAATTCAATTTAAGAGTCCTGTTCAATGGTACAGCAGCAGGTGCCCTCCTGGGATTTAGGGTGGCAGCCTTGGGGCTGCAGGGTCATCAGTCGCTGCTGCTTCTCCTTGTATGTAGAAGCACGAGCTGTCTGAAATGCACTTTGGGAATCCCCTGTGGAGCGTATGGTGGATAGAGAGGAAATCGAGGAGGCTGGAGGAGGTGGGTGGCCAGCTGGGTAGGTGCCCCCCCAGGCAGCAAGCTCCGTCCGAAACACTCCGCTAACGAGTCTGGCTGAAAAACAAGGATTCAAGGGGGTTAGCTGAGCAATGACATAACAAGAAAGGAAAAGGTTCCCAGGGAAGTGACGGAGGAAGGGGCCTCGATTCAGACTCACGGGGAGGAGCTAGGAGGGGCGGTCCGGGACATGTGACGATCCCCCGCTTCCTCCTCTCTAGCGCACAGCACCATAGCCCCCCCTCCTCATATGATCCCTTCATGGTGTTTAGCATTTACTCTGCAGCTGCCAGGGCCATCTCAGTCCGCCTCACGGCCATCAGGAGTCGGACCAGCATCCTGCTTCAGGCCACGTTGACAGCGCTGCTCTTCATCCATCTGTAGTGCCGCAGTAAATGCGTGCATGCATTATTTACACACCTGGCAGATGGCTTCACCCATGTTGGGCTGCTGCGTATGGCTGCATGGTCCCAGTGCCAGAGCTCGGGTGAAGTCCCTGGTGGAGAGCTACACAGCCATAGCCACGGTATTCCGGGGATCTGTCTGAGTGGGCCAGCCATTCAGGGCACAGCGTTTAATAGTGAACGCTGGGTAAGAGTACAGCAGCAGGATCCCACCCAGTACCAGCACTGGAGCTGGAGTTCAGCTAAGTTTCCACCCTATGTGTGTGACACTACACACTGTGTGATACTATGCTGCGTGCATCATGACACACTGCATGACACTGTGCAGCATGCGACACATGGCACTGCGTGATACTATGTATTCCATCACACTGCAGACTGCACGACACTGTACATTGCATGACATTATGCAGTGTGTGATGAAATTGCATACTGTGTAACCCTACTCCCTGTGTGACACTTCATGCCACTGCACATCATGTAACACTCATGTGACATTGCGCACCACGTGACATTATGCCCTGTGTAACACTTACATGCATAACACGTACTGCATGACACTATGTGATACTGTGCACTGCCTGACCATGCACACTGCATGACACTAGGGACCACATGAAACTACATACTGCGTGACACTATGTCCTGTGACACTGCACATTGAATAACACTGTGCGATGCATGACACTATGGACTGTATGACACCATAGTCCGTGTAACACTGTGCACCATATGACACTTGGCACTGTGTGACACTACACACCACATGACACTGCACACTGCTTGACATTATGCACTGCGTAAAACACTGTGCACTGTGTGACATTGTGCACTGTGACATTGTGCTCTGTGAGATTGTGTACCGTGTGACACTGCATACTACGTGACACTACAGCCTATATGTTACCACGTGACACATGACACAAAATGCTGTGTGACACTGCACACTGTGTGATACAACACCCTGTATGACACTATGCCCTGTGTGACACTGCACACTGCATGGCAATGCACCCTGTGTAACACTATGCACCATGTGGCACTACACTTGGCATGGTATTATGCACTGTCTGACACAACACCTTGTGTCCTACTACACCCTGGCTCACATCATACACTATATGACACTGCATGACATTGTATGACAATGTGCCCTCCATGACACTGCGTGACATTGCATGACACTGCGCCCCCCCAAGACACTGCATGACATTGTATGACAATGCGCCCTCCATGACACTGCGTGACATTGCATGACACTGCGCTCTCCATGACACTGCATGACATTGCATGACACTGCGCCCCCCATGACACTGCATGACATTATGGACTGTGTGACACTACGCACTGCTTCATGACTAAGCATGCCCACACACTCCCTCAAAGCCCCCAAGCGATGTCCCACATCTATCTGAGTGTGAAGGCAAGTCAGTGTCAGGGCAGTCAGTAACCAGTTCTGCCCACCCCCTCTGCCATTCACACATGACCCCATTATGGACGCGCAGTGTTGTTTGGAAACAATGGCCTCCACCCTTATATGCTATGGGCTTCTGTGCCAGGCAACACCGGCAGGCACAACACTCTGATTGTAGCCCCTGACAAGGGTGTGCTTGTGGCCCTGGGGAGTGAGGGGGGGGGGCCGCACTGGCCACGCGGGGGGCCCGCCGCTCACAAAGTCCTCAGTGTTGATGCCGCAGAGTTCTCCGACATTCTTCTCGCACCGCGTCGCCATGGAGACCTGTCTCACTTCCGCCGTATTTCTTCCCGAGGGGGCTTCTGCACTGCGGCCAAGTGGCCGACAAAAGGCACAGGTATAATAATTCAGGGGCAGGCCCCCCTCCCTCAAAGGAGGACGTGGTGGACTCAGCTCCTGCCGGGTCTCTCTGTCAAGGACGTGATATTCTCTCCCTGTTTAACACTCCCTCACATTTCCCTCTTCCTATAAAGTACGATGTGGATTGGCCCCTCTTTCAGGTCTCTGGTCATTGCCTCCTCAGTGTGTTCATTTGCCCATGCGTGGCAGTCTTTATGAGACTGGGCCATTCTTTGCAGGGGTGATGGAGAGCCGTGGATCAATAGGCCAGGTAATTGCTCAGCATGGGGTGTAATGTTCTACGGCCCTGTTTGTGGGACGTGTTCCACGGGAGTCCCCATGCCCAGAGGAGCTTACTGCACATTAACAAGAGCTAAATGCTTCCCGAGATCCTTCACGGGCTGTAATGCCGTAAAACTTTCTGAAGTTCGCTCTCTGATATCATGAGATGAAGGTCAAAAGCAGCAATAAAACAGCACGGATCTCGGGCCCTTGCTGCTGGGTACGTAGCTGGTGGGGAGGGGCGATCGAGGCCAGATTCCTGCTGCACATTCCATCACTTGCAAAATTTTTCATGAAATGACTGACCAAACCCTGTCTTTTGGGTCCTCCCAGTACGTCATGTCATCCCTTGAAGAAAGCTTTAGGTCCCCAAAGAGGACTATTGTCTTGTCTGCACCTGTACCACTTGCAGTTCAGACTAGGCAATCCATCTGATGCTCAGTAGGTTTGGGCCTGGCCAGTACTTGGATAGAAACCCATTAGGAAAGCCAGGTTGTTGCTAGAAGAGGTGTTGGTGTGGCTAACAGGTTAGCCCATCCCGTGGTCAGTGTGGATCTCAATGCCCCAGTGCAGTGACGGGGACACCGTGGCTAACAGGTTAGCCCATCCCGTGGTCAGTGTGGATCCCAATGCCCCAGTGCAGTGACGGGGACACCGTGGCTAACAGGTTAGCCCATCCCGTGGTCAGTGTGGATCCCAATGCCCCAGTGCAGTGACGGGGACACCGTGGCTAACAGGTTAGCCCATCCCGTGGTCAGTGTGGATCCCAATGCCCCAGTGCAGTGATGGGAACACTGTACTATAAAAATGATGCCATCCTTCTGATGAGATGTAAAACTCAGGTCCTGACTCTCTCAGGTCATTAAAGATCCCTGGGCATTTTTCTAAAGAGTAGGGGTCGTACCCTGATGTTCTGTCTAAAATTGCCCACTGTGGCCCTATCAGATCAGGTCTCCTAATCATCCCTTATATCTAATTGGTGTATTCTCTCCTGCTCCTTCACCATCTTAGCTACTGTGTGATGAGTGTACTGGTGCAGAATGGCTGCTGTCGCATCATCCAGGTGGGAGCTACACGGAGGTGGTTGAAGTGGCTCCCCATGAGTTCCATAAGTCCTTTGGGGGTCTTGAAAAGCACTTTTTAAATGTAGCATTTATTCATTCATGATAGTAGGTAAGTCTGTGTATAATTCCTGCAGGTCAGGCCGATCGACTGTCTCTGTTTAAGGTCATGCCCCTTTGTTTGTTAGCAGCTTGGCTCAAGTGTGACTGATACAGCAGTAGATCTGGACCTCTGAGGGACCCATCACAGAGCACCCTGCAAAGATACCAAGGCAAGGGCCCAGAGCTGTGTCACTGCCCGGCCAATGCCCAGGGAATGGGTCGAGCCCCCCCCCCCAACAAACAGGAGGAATGTGGGACTGGATATGCAGTAGGCAAACCCCAAACAAGCACAAGAACTTCAGCTGTTATCTGGTCTGAGAGGACCCATCTCTCTCTCTCTCTCTCCTCTCTCTTTCTCTCTTTTCTTGGTGGTGCTCTGCTGCCTCTTCTCCTGTCACCATCCCCAGTAGAATGCCATTTCCCACCTCCAGCCCCCAGCCCTTTCTGCTGCACGCATGTGCACCTTGAATAGGCCCCATTGATCAGAGTCATGCTTTG
The DNA here is from genome assembly GCA_019775895.2 of Stomatorhinus ivindoensis. NCBI lineage: Eukaryota > Metazoa > Chordata > Actinopteri > Osteoglossiformes > Mormyridae > Stomatorhinus > Stomatorhinus ivindoensis. Next base: position 1,146,198 of record JABFEB020000111.1, read on the forward strand.
CAGGCCTATATACCATTTTGGACCCGTCCAGCTGCCTGCACACCCCCTCCGCATTCCCCCCTATTGGTGATGCTCGCTGGGACACCTCCGGATCGCGTTCCCTGTCACAGATGCATGCCGCCACTGCAGCACCCCACCCGACTGCCGGCGTGCTTTCGCAAAGACCCTGCCCCAGGCAGTCAGCATTTACAGGCTCTCCCCTCCCAGGGCTGCGCCTGGCAGAAATTGGATTTGGGATCCAGTGTTTCCAAGTGTCATCAAAAGGATTTTATTTTTCTGCCTCCTGAGAGCCGTGGTGCGGGCTTCCGTTATCGAGAGCTCCTTTCGGAAGGCGCCAGACCCTCGGCTGTTACAGTCCGAGCATAAGAGCCTGTTAAACACGGCTGATCAAAGCCTCGTTAAATTGTGCCGATTAACATTTGAATAAGCCGTGCTTCTTCTTCCTCAAGAACAAATCAACACCTCATAAAGATGAGTGTAGGTATATTTAACCAGGATAAATAGCCATCGAATCAATATAGACTGACCCTCTAATCGCTTTTCTCCTTCACAGGTCTCTACCCTTTTATTTTGCCCTTTTTTCCTGCCGGTGTATTTCACTGGACCTTCACTGAAGGAGGCTTTATCAGGGTGCAGATAAGACACAATCGGGGCCTGTTGACTCAATTCATAAGGCCCTGCCATGCACAATGGGCCAGTCAACACAAGCCTTCTATACGCAAACACTGCCGAATAAGGGGGCTTAATTGGGACTCCCCAGCCCAGGAGGCCGAGTCTGGGATTAATGGCGGCCAGGCTTCGTACAGCAGAGGCAGTCTTTCTACAACCATCAAGGTTTTATTTTCGATGAAGTCCCCCGTAAAGTTTATCTGCTTCAAAACACCATGGAGCAAGAGATATCCCTCAAAGATTAATTCCTGCATCGGTGGACAATTTATGTGTTAAGTGTTATGATATGCTCTGTAATATTACTAGGTTTATTCGTAGTGGAACTCACAAACGCAGCTTATTCCTCATGTTATGTTGTGTAATTATAGAAAAGTTTCCCTTGTTTGTCTTTCTTCTGTTTGCACTCCTCTTTTCCAAAGGTAAACTTTGATCTTTCACCAGGAGGCTAGGTGATAACTGCAGTGTGACCGGGCCAGGCGGAGACCGCTCTTCTATCTCGGACGGAACCCGTAAAAGTACAGAAAAGAAAAGTACATTTTATCAGAGCCCGGGTCCAGTGGCCGTTTCGCAAACACGGGCCGATTGCATTCGGGTAAATGCAAATACGTCTTGTTGACACTGTCAGCTGGCCACAATTGCTTTCCTCAGCATAAGCAGGACTCGCAGAGGCAGCAGAACACTAGCTGAAGAAATTTGAGCAGCTTTCACATACGTGGGTCCTTGCTGTCTCCTGGGGGCAAAGAATTGGCAAAAAAATGTTAAATACAATGACGTTTCCTTTGATGCTGCTCAGAACAGACCTCATCGTACCTCATTCTATAAAACATTTGCTGGACTTCAGAAATTTAGGCCTCTGATAGTTCAGAAATGTGTACAGCCTTTACAGCGAAACCCAGGTGCAAGTTCTGGGACAGCAGCAGCACGGAGGTGGTCTGCTGGGAGCTGTCGGCCCTCCCCGGGCTCCGGAGATGCTGGATAAGGATGTGCTCTCAGCTATATGGAGACGGATGGGTAATGAGCCTAGAGGCCTTGTGGCTGTCAGCAGTCTCATGCAGCCAAGGAATGGGCTCCACCTCTTATCTGTTTAATTACACGGGGCCCCCCTGCAACTCTGCAGATACTAGGCAGAAAGAACAGGAGCAGGCGGGAGGCGCTGGAGGGGCCGTGCTTATGTTGGAAGGCGGAGACACAGAGACATATGCGCACACACACAGCTGCTCGGATGTAGACGTAAACTCTCACCTGACACAAACATGGAGACATTGACTCATACTCTGACCTCTGCTCATATTACACCTAATAAGGTTTTTCCATAACTGTTTACCAGTGATGCAGTCCTGCCCCTTCAAATCACTTTGGTCTGTAATTCCTAACCATCGACCTTTTGCAAGGATCCATCCTTCACAACATTGGCTTCTGGTCATGCATCTGTAAACGCTAAAGACGGCACGCTAAAGACCTTTAGCGTGTGTGTGCCCACGCGTGTGTATGTGTGTACATGTGCACGCGCACAGTCGTAGATGAAATTACCAGAGATAATGCAATCCTTAGGCCTGCAGAGGTGCATTTACAGGCAGGACTACATTAAGAGCTGCTTTAATTCAATAATTCCAGCACAAAGAGAGGCGGGAGCCGGAGCCCAGCTTAGAGGTGGAGCCCTGCATCTCCGTGCACGCTCGTGTCCGTGTGCCTGTGTGCACGTGCATGGATTTCAGCTCGAATCAGAGACGGCAGCGGAGCACAGCGGAAGGAGAATAGGATGAAGGAGAGAGACAGGGGGCCCGAGAGAGATGGGGAGAGGCGTGGCCCGTGAACAAATGGAGGCTGTCATTAATGGGCTGTTTTACGAGCACGAGGGCCGGCCGCCACAGCCTGCCCCGCGCGTGCCTGCGGCGTTATCGGCCAGCGGAGGGGCAGGAGGAGAGGGCACAGGGCCAGCGCTCGCAGTCTCTCAAAACCAACCAGTTCATTTTCCGCATGAGGGACCCCCAGTGGGGCGGCGTCAGGCCGGCCGGTGCGTGGAGGGGGGGCTGCGCAGATTTACGAGTCGTGAAGCTAGTAGGGCTCCTGGCCACAGTACCCTCCCGTACTCCCCAGGCCCATTCGGCACCATTTCCGCTCTCCTCCTGTTTTTGTCTCTCACCTGTGCATCATTAGCCCGGATCGTCCTGGGTCTGATCCAGTGTGCTTTACCTGCGCAGCAAATCTGATAAAGTCAATCTAACCCAAGGATACTTATTTAAATCCTGCTGGACTCAAAAAGTCAGTCTGAGTGCAAAGCTTTCTTTGTATTATGTGATGCCCAACTGAGCAGCAGACACCTGGAAAGCCAAAACCCATTTGCAAACACACAACTGACTGACTGCAAGACCCATGATAGACAGATAAACCCTTAGTTGAACTGCATGCTGACATGCTAAGTGCAGGTTTACTACTCCCGTGACCTGGCCTTCACCTGTCGTAAACACAGGAAGACACAAGCCAGTAGAAATGCCTAACAAGGACGGAGCCTCCAATCAGCTTAGATGTTCAGGGCCTCCTGTTTCTCACGCTCCACTAACTCAACAGATGCCCTCCAGCACATATGAAAAGCCTGGAAAAAAGTTAGGAAGGAGCTCGCCATCCTGGATGACCATCACGGAGCCAAATTACCAGTATGGGCTCTAGGAACCATTGATGCAAGCCATAAATCGGGGAATATCACACCTAGGGTAGGAGAATCTGCACTTCACACTGAGGACACATGACTGCTGCATTATGGGAGAGCAGCTCAGTGAATGGTTTCATATAGATGTAGGAACCATTTCCTAGTGATCCATGTGCACACATTTTAAATCCAACAAATGCCTGGGTTTTCAGGCCCTCCCAAGCAGCAGACAGGTCATGTGACCAGGAGTGACTAGAGCGCTGTGTCAAATCACATTGAGGTAACCGGTACAGCAACAGACGAGCTAACAGTAAAGAGAGGAAGGGCCTGGCACTTGGTTGGTGTGACCTTGGCCCTCACCGAGCCAGGAGCCACGATCCATGAACCTGCGTATCCAATTCTAACCCTGGACAGATCTCCCGAAATCCAAGACAGAACGATGTCTGCTCTATATGCTGTAAAAATCTCATCAAGTCGAAAAATGGGCTGGAAAATACTGATATACCATGTGAGTTAAAAATCCATCAAAAGCAGAGACCAGGCTGACCTTCAGCCTTTGAGACTCATCTCCCTAATAAGCCCAATGTGGAAAACAAAGAGACTAAGGGACATTGTTAAATCTTTTCCTTGTTTAACAAGTGCAGGACAGACTTTGGAGTGGCGCTGTTTTTACCCACAAAATTGTACTAGTACCTTGGCATAAAGGAAGACAGGGTGCTTCGTTTGTGTGTGTGTGGGGGGGGTATCTTGGACAGAATTGGTTCTACTATAATCATTTGTGGCCAGCAGTTTAACTGGTGCATCTGTGACGCTGTTCTGTGCATGGCCCAGCCTCGATCTGAAATATTCTCATTCATGGAAAATCTTGCTCATCTAAGCCAGAGCTGTTTTGATAAAAGACACCAGACACTGCCTCCACTCTGATTACGGTGCCCGGAGACTGATGTAAATAACATTCAAAACAGCATGGAAAGTCAACTCATCTCACAGGAGCAGCACTGGAGGCAGGAACACGGCCTAATATGTAATGGTGCCCTCTTCCGGGTGGGGAAAAGGGATTCATGGATTCAGTGATGTAGAACAGTTATAAAGGGCAGCGTGAATTTGGGTCATGCAGGAGAAGAGGACAGAGTGTGAAACAGCTGGTGCTAACTTGAGGGACAGTGGGGGGGTCGGATTCAGGCGGGGAAGGGGGCGGGAGACGTTATCCCCAGTCCTGGAACGAGGGCATGAAAGCAGAATGCTCCAGGGAGAGATGATGGTATCACAGCAAGGTGGCCAGGTATCACCGCGCTGTGAGAGTAGCAGTTTGGTGTGAACACACAGACGCTTTGGGCTGATAAGCTCTCTGTCAACACTGTCTGTAAGATGTTTGACAGAAAGATGGAGATGCATGTATTTTGTTTTCTTCTGGGCCACCAAATCCTCAAGGGATTAATAACAGGGCAGCTTGCATTGGCTTGAAAACCCTTAACTAGATAGAATTAGTGTTTGCTGGATTTCAACACCTATCAGCCAATTTTAGTAAATGGCGATCTGGCTGTTAATAAAGTCACCAACTATATGCAGAACAGCCCTAATCTTTGAAATGAGCCCAGCGCACAAAAAAAACAAAGTCGCAGTGACGACGGGTCATGTGAATCAGCGAACCAAGGCCGCTATCTGCGTACTTATGATAAACAGCTTTCTGTCGCGATGTCCACAAATCGCACTGGCATTATAACCGCCGACAGGACTCTCCCCGCCAAAATGACGCACAAGTTGTCCGATCCCGAAATTCGGATTGGTTGACATTGTGCCATGTGCAGTACGTACGGCCTTTAAAGTTATCCCCTACGTGAAAGCGGGTCACGTTGGGCATATTGTAAGTTATTGCACTGTCCCTGCCTGTACGAAGCTGTCGTGCTTCCCCATAAAACTGTTAACGCCAGAAAGTGTTAACCACACTCATAATTAAATACGTACTAGGAAGATAGAAGATACTGAAATGCCTAGACTCGTCATGGTTTCTACAGCACCGTAAGGTTTGTCAGAGCCGCCATTGTGCTTTATAAACTAAAGATCGGACAACTCTTTCGGAAACAACGCATAATCGAGCCGGAATGGCGTGCAGAGGACTGCCTGCTAAAACTGCTACTGCGCTGCGGCAGTTGCCAGGGGGATATCGAAGGGTACGAGGTCTGATTGGTGGAAATGCGCCTGTTGCCTTGACAACGGCCGGGGGTTTGGTAGCGTTACCGTGCGGCGTGATCTCTGCGCTGCGTGGATGGAGGAAGCAGCTGCTGATCTCTGACAGTGCGAGAGAGACAGGCATCTATATGAGCATTCTGTACACACAGTCTCAGCCATATTGCTTAATAGGAACATCGTGCATGACTGTAAGTACATGCTTGTGTGTGCTTCACTATTTGCGATTACCCAGCCATAGTTTTGCATTACATATCGTTTTACTCTGTGGCTTTTTGTTATTGAAAAGAGCGAACGATTACGAATTGAAAACTAGATGTGACTCGTAACGTGATACACTGAACGTGTATTTCCCATATTATCTGTCTGCTTGGCTATAATCTGCGTGGCACCGTAGGTCACATTTTGAACATGAAGGAGACCGTCGCTGGTTTCCTGTTCCCCCGTTAGACCCCCACGTTGAGGGCTGTGCTTTGAAGCGACGGGGAAATGCTGTATATTTTCGCCTGTATCCCCGGCTAGCCACATAGCGTTTTGGTCCGAAGCGAGTGAGGCAGGCGACGTTTTGTTAAAGTTGCGGATGATCACGAAGTTGAGAACCGCGCACGTTAATGCAGCGGCGTCTGCCGCGGGGTCCGGGTGCCTCTTTTTAACATTTGACACGCAGTGTGGGAGCCGTATCTGCCTCTCTTTTCTCGGTATACATGTACAGCGGCAATTCGCCATAATGTAACGTAAGCTTGCTTCCTGTGTATTCCGCTTCGCTTTCAGTGTACCACGGACGTTTATTCTGAATCATTGTTTCGTTAACAAAAACGGCATGTTTACCATTTGGCTATATCAGAATTTGATTTCGTATGTAAGGGAATGTGAGTGTATTTCGAAAACATTTTCGAGTAGGGCAAACTCCCCCCATTGTCTTTTTTACCCGTTTCGACACAGTTTAAGTGACTTGAAACATTTCTCCAACGAATTTGACGTTATTTGACGTTTCTCGTTAGGGTATACTGAATGCAATCACAGTTTCCATTCTGTTGTGTCGAAAATGTAGGGCAACTTTGTAATAGGGTGTCGGAGGGGGGAATTTCTGCTTCACTCGCTTTGCCTTAAATCACTCTGTGTCCAACCTTATCTTTTTTAAAAGAAGAAAAAAAACACATTATATTTCTCAGCAGGGCAAGTGGAATAAACTATTATTATTGAATAAATGTGGTTATGGAGCCGCGATCGCGCATCATTTCCGGCGATTCAGTGTCTAGATTAGTGCGCTGAGTGACACAGACACGTGGTCGGGCACCGGAGAGCTGAGCAAGCGAAAGGCTCCGGGGGGGCTGGGGGTGGCCGTGCACCTCTAGGTGTTTTCGGTTAACCGGTCAGGCGTGTTTCAGGTTTGACGAGAACGCTTTAGTACCTGCGTGTACTCGTCTTGTCGGAGCGTCCCTATACGTAGTATTATTTATGCACCTGAAGTCCAGTTAATTTTTAAATTATAAGTAGATGCGAGATGCAGCCGGCTAGATGTCGGAGGGGTAGTTTTAAATAGGGGGAACTGCGATCTAAAGCATCGCACGGTTCCGTTAATTTGGGGAGGCGCTGTTTTGCTGAACAATGAACTGGCACTCCGACGAGCATTTGGACAGCCGTCACTTGGGCGAACTCGCACAGCCCCCCTCGGCTGCAGCGCTATCCATAGAAACGTAGACCTTGCTCTGTGTTTTATTGTAATACTGCACTTTTCACCGTCATGTGACTTTAGTCGCCGCGTTAGTGTCAGAATAAATTCATAGAGGGGGAAGTGCAGTTACTTTTACGACACTGCACGATCTGTATCCCTCTCTTAACTGCCGTCCTTTCGCCTTATTCTGTGGGCAGAGAAAGTGGCTCTATACCTCATATACCCTACTAACCTGAAGAGACGAGACCAATGACTATGCTGCGCGGACGAGGCCAGCGGGCTCCACTCCCAAAATGAAACAAAGTTGCGGGACGGGTTTGTGCGCCGAAATCGAGCAACCACAAATACAGAGAATCCAAGTCATTGTATCTGGAAATGTTATCACAGTGTGCTTTTACATCGTTTATTCATCTTCTCTCGGTCTAGCGTATTATTCCCAGCGCCTGATGTTTTGATCGCCTATTCAGCTCAAAGGTTGACGTTGAGCACGTTGAGCCGAGGCACGCTGTTCGCATGATGTAATAGATTATCGCGCGTCCCAGATCCGAAATGCATCCTCACCCTCCATGCACCTATTTCCCTTCCTGTCCGCCTGAGGCACCGGAGCTCAACGTGTGCTCCTGCAAACGGCACACGACTTGCCAGAGAATTTAACTAGGCGGAATACGCAGTTAGTAAAGATATGATCTGCTTCCAATGGTCGTTGGGCCGTTTCGTTCCCGTTCTCTCTGTTTGTTTGTGGTGTAAAAGCATGCGAGCGGGGACGCGGGTAAAAGAAACAGGATTGTCAAGAAAAAGTCGCTTCTGCTTTTTGTGCCCCTTCCTTTGGCTGCCTTGTGGTAGTTTGCTTGTCATGAGGTGTGTGTGTGGGGGGGTTACTCTGCCCCATTTAGCAGATGTTGTTTGCTGACAACTGTGCCGCAGAATAACGTTCAATAGAGGCTGAACGTTTAAAAAAGGAGAAAAAACCCTTTTTAAATATACCTGATGGCAAAACAGTCTACAGGCATGCTGAGTGCATGCAGACAGTAGAGGTGAGATTGGGAACCATCTGGCTGATTGCTGTTCACACGTGCCATGTTGTGTGAGAGAGAGGGAGAGGGAAGCGTGTTTGTCTCTGACATTGTTTATATATGTGTGCATATGTGTACGGCTGCAGGAGGGAAGACGTTTCTTTTGCCCCCCCCCCAAGAAAAAAGTCATACGCCCTGGAGATAAAACTGCCCCATGGTAAGATTTAGCCAGATGAATTATGGACTTGTAATTCTGCCAATAGCAGCAAGATGGTCAGCAGCGGGTCGCTACGGCGACGACGCACGCCAGCCTAGGGTCGCGCTTGGCAACGGAGAGTGCCCTCTTAGGCTCCTTGGCACTACTGTGTTAATTAGCTCATCCGCAGAAGAACCTAATTACACTGTATAGTGCTTCTTGAAACACCCTGGCTGCTCCTGCCTTGCTACCTAACAGGATGGGAATGATCAGACCGTGTCTTTTCGTTGTGTACTGGTGAAATTGGGAGCACTGGTATGAAGTGAATGGAATACAGAGTGAGCAGCATGCGACGGGAGGAATGTCCTGCAGGGCGACGAGTCATGAGGCTTTTGGGAGGGTGAGCCAGGGCTGCTCCACTTTTACTCTTCATCGGTGGGGGTG
>JABFEB020000111.1:1156726-1167884 GCA_019775895.2 Stomatorhinus ivindoensis
ACTGTCCCTCCCAGTCCCCCCCCCCCCAATATTCACACTGCTGGAGTGTGTGCGTGGGGCCGCTGTTTGTGGTCTCTGTGTGTCATGGCGCCTGTGGTAATAGGTACGCCAAATGCGGTCAGTGTTATGCTCTACGGCCTGCTGCTGTCCTCGTCTGGCCCTTTAAGGTCTCTGCCGTTTGGGACACCCCTCTACCCCCCAGGCCCGAAAGTGATGTGAATGGTACCACTGCCCCGTTTGAGCAAGTGAGCGGGCCTAGCCGGTGCCTTCTGTCGCGGGTAACAATGAGCCTTTGTGCTGGGTCCTCTTGGCCTGAACAAACAGGGTCTGTTTAATTGCGATGACAGGGTGACGGCCGTGTCACCTCGAGGCCTCACGGGGGTGGCGTGCGCTCGGGCCGGGTCGGGCTGTACTCTGACCTACCCTGTCGTAAAGAGCTGGATCCACTATGGTTGCTTTTTCGTAGGTTCTTTTCCGTTGGGTAGAACCGCTCTGTGATAGTATGGCACAGAATCCCCCAACGTGTGCCGGAGGACTGTCCGTGGGGGTCACTCAAGGCCGATTTTGCAAAGGCCATTGAGTTTTGTAGTGTTGCATCATTAAATGCATCTGTTCACGTAACGCTGTATTGCAAAAGCGCGCCGGGAATGCAGCTTCCTCGTTTCTCCTAAAAACGGCCTCTGTGGACATGCATGCAGCGTGACTATGCAAGTGGGCCATCCCCCCCCCGCCAGGTCACCCGGGACACTGGTTTCTCACGTGGCACTTTTACCCTGCGGTTCGCCTGTTAGGTTTGCCTGTTAGGTTAGGTTGGGTGCATGTTAAGCAAACATCCATGTCCCATTCAGACTCACTGCAGTGTATCAGACCCTCGATGCCCTGCTGTCTGTGTGCATGTTATTTAATTTCGCCACATTAGTAAAGAAAATGGGGTGAACTCAGACCAAAAGAAAACCGTTGGCTCATTTTGATGGATTGATTTTTTTTTTTAGGGCAGGGGGTGTGCTCCTGTCTGATCAGCACAGGTTAATTATTTCAAATGAACTTTGCTTACAAACAGAAAATGTTCCATCAAGTCAGATATACTTGACGTACTCAAACTATTGATTTCTTTTTTTGTGTGTGTGTGTGTTTTTTTAATCTGTTACTTGTATGCAAATTGACGTTTTTCTGTGTGTGAAGCATCCGTCATATTCGGGAATTTTTTACGCGTAAACCCGTTCCCTTGAGCCCGTCTTGTGTGTGTGTGAGCAGCGGCGTCTCTATCGGCGTCCCACAGGTCGTGCTGCTGCCGCTCGCACCTCACGGCGAGTAGAGATCGAGGTGAATTCCTGCCACTGAACCGGGTTCGCATCCTTCCAGGCACCTTCCAGGATGTCCGCCGTGCATCTGAGCGCTGTACACATCACTCATATTTGTGAAATGAAACTTGGGGAGGGAAGTGAAAGTCTGTGTTTGTTTTTGTCTTTTTTGTGAGTCGCTCTGTAAATGTACTCAATTCCCAGCGTGTCATCTGGCTGTCCGAGCTGTCTAACCCTAAGCCTCCTTCCCGAGTTTGATTCACGGTGCCGCTGTTTGCCGCCTGCTTGGTTCCACCTATCTGGTTGGGGCTAGATCTCCCGTCTCCCCGGTTTTCGGGGGCCAGCTCCCCGCTTTCCGGACCTCACCCCCATGTGCCGCACCAGCATCACGCTCCCCAGTGTTTCTGCTCGCTTTTGCCGCCCTGCAGGTCGGGCACAGTTATAGCGTAACGTCAGGGGGCACCTGAGCTCCCTCTGCTGTCGGGCCTCCTGTGCAGCTCCTGCTCCTCCTCCTCTGGAGTGCAGCAGCAGTGGTGGTTCCTCACCCGCGCTGGGAACTCATTAAGTCGGAGGATGGAGGTGGAGCCTGCTGCCAGCTTATGGCCTTTATTTTATGATCTCAGGACGTCGGTCGCATTGCAATGGAATATCCGCCATTCAGGTTTTAGAGAGCGGCACATGGCCACCTGACTGGATGAAGCGACATGGGGGCCGGGGGGTGGATAAGCTGCTTAAAATGAGCCCGTTATTCTGCAGAAGATAACCAGTGCAGACCCTTGCTCTTCATTCAATGAGAGATGTCAGACTGCGTTGCACCAGGAAGGCACTGCAAAGTCACACGTAGCTAGGATGCTCATCACTAGACTGCTTCAATTGACAGGCTTCCATCAAAAAAAAAAGCATTTCCTTCAGGGAGCTGAAGATTTAAAATGAAATAATCATTTCTCTGTTAGGAGGGTTTAATAAACATTGCTGCTGCGAAGCCTCGCGTAAGTCCGGGGGGAGTGAGTGAGCAAAATGACAAAACAAGCCCTCCTTTGTAGGGGGAGAGCGGACGTCTGTCTGGGTCTGTCCTGTTTGCCCAGCGTGTGAGTGCGAGGTCCTGTCATCCTGGGTGCTGTGCCGCCAGCCCCTAGAATCTATGTGCCTCTGATCGGAAGGGTGCTGGGTCAAATCCCGGCCTCGGCTCCAGGGGCGCCGCATGCTGACTCTGTGCTGTGACGCCCAGGCTGGCTCTCACCTGTACATGTATCAGTGTGTTCCTCTGTATGATGTGTAGGCATAGAAGAGGGTTACCAGGAGTATCACTATTCTGTTCTGTTCTATTCTATTCTAGAGACGCCCTTTTACTTGGTTATCTCTTTTGTGGTGGTTGAGCTTGACTTTACTATCCCAGTGTTCGGGTCCCAGCGCCTTTTGATTGGTTGGTTGTCTGCCTTCTTCTAGGTATATTCAGCCACCCCCCACCCCCCCCCCCTCCCGATGGGGGTAGCTCTCAGCTGCTTTTGCGGAGTTTAACTAGGTCGGTCTGCCGTTTGCGATGCTGCTGGATTGGCTTTCAGGTATCGGGAGGGGGGGGGGGATCTGAGACTTTAGGGTAACACACTGTGTGTCCGTGCCCCCCCACCTCCCAGTGTTTCTCTCCCTCTCATTTTCCACTAGCTTTGTTTTCACATTCTCCTGCAGAATTCCTGAAAACCGTTGTGTTCACCTTTGGGCAATTACAGCTGACAGCCTGTGGAGACTGCAGCTCCGGGGGGGTGGGGGTGGGGGTGGGGGAGGGACGGGTCGCTAACAGTCCGAGTCAGAAAGAAGCTGCCCACCTCCCTGCCCTTGGTGTAATGTTTGTGGCCCCCTGGGCCTGTGCTTGGAGGTGTGAGAGCGAGCGTTAAAAAAATAATTAAAAAAATCATTGACAAATTAAGTGAAAGAAAAGCACAGGCGTTTTAAAACAGCTATAAATAAACAAAAATGACAAAAATAAGTTATGGTGCTGTGCGGGCGGGCGGTTGGAGGCTCACTTTATTTCGTTTTGTCATTGGAACTGCGCCCAGGCATCAAAATGGCCGCCGTGCTTGACAGCACGTAGACGGGGTTCTCGCAGCGCCGCGCTCACCTGCCACAGGTAAGGTGGGGTCGCAGAAAGCAAAGTCGCGTGAGCCTCGACGGCCGCTCTGCCGCTTCCCCACCCTGCAGGTCACGATCGCAGTGCTGCGCCCAGGGCCGTCCCCTGTGCCGCTGTGCATCGTGGGTAGTGTCACGGCCCAGCTAGAGCGGCAGGACTGGCCGTTTCGGAGCGTGTAACGGCTCGGGAGGTGTGGCCCGGAGCCATGCTGACGCGTCTTTGTGCTGTGAAGCCAGGGTTGGAGACACACCTGTGTGTTTAGGACAGGTGTGTCAGGCCTGTGGGCTGACCTGTTTGATTGGTTGCAGGGTGTGGAGAGCGGGGGGGGGCGGGTGTCAGCACGCAGCGGGGATCCTCTGCCCACGGCGGAATCTCATGGCCGGGACCGAGATGGGGGCTAATGTGTCTTTGCTCTTTCTCCACACTCCACCCCTCTCCCCCCCACCTCTTGTGGGGGGTAATGTTACCTGACACTTTTTAAACACTGTGCTGTTAGCCTGTACAGCAGTTCCCATTTGTGTTGATCTCTGCTCTGGGGGGGAGCGCAGACGGAGGGTCTCGTACTCCGCAGGGGTGTTAGGACGCTGGTTGTAGCGCTCAGCGTGACGGGCGTGTGTGTCTTACACATTCGCTCCCTGTGGGTCTCCCCTCTCTTACTCTCTAAGTGGCCCGTTAGGAGCAGGCCCCCCACCCCCGACCACCTCCCTCTTTGATGCTGTGGGAAATGAGGGGTCTAATGACGATAATGATGCGTGAGAGCACTTTCACCAGCGAGATGCATTTTTGGTGCGCCCCCCCACCTGAAATTCCCGCTATAGATATTCAAATAGATTTTTTTTGAAGGGGCTGAGAGCTCTCCTCGACCCCCCGCCCCCCCCCTCTGTGATCTGAGAGGCGCGGGGCGCTGACGCTGAGCTGAGGTGAGCTTTGTGTTGCTAATTGGGATTAACGAGTCCTTTTTTTTTCCTTTTATTTTTTTTTATAATCTGGGCCACCCGCCACCGGAGCAAAGGAGTCGGTATGGGTGGGGGCTTGGGGGGGGGGGTCAGGCGTTGGGGAAGGCAAGACAATCACTCTGTTTGCTCTCTTGAGATAAAACCCATAAAGGGTATTATGGGGAGTTCGGTACACACACACAGACACAAGCCCTGAGGGTTTGTTGTGGAGTTAGTCGTATTGGCAGTGGTTTCAATAGTGGGAGTTTTGGTGAGTCAGCAGTGAACAGATAGCATGGTTACTGCTGTTGGACCCTTGAATGGCAGGTCTGGACATCCCCCCCCCCCCAAGTGATGATTTTCACCTCACTGGGGGGGGCTGAAGTGGTCCTGAACCAGATCCTCTTTGCATAACTCTCCAGCGACTCCCTTCCTTGCCCCAACCCAGACGGCTTCCTCTGCCTGCGGGGGTTACGGTGGCTTGCGGCACAGCACCCCCTACCATCCCTGTGCTCACATCATGTGTCCAAGCTTACCTCCCCCCCCCCCCCCCACACAGACACACTGTTTCACAATTTCCATAACCCGGATCTGACCCATTTTCACTACTCTTCTGGCAATGCATGCATGTCTGTCCACCCCTCCGCCCCAGACTGCCTGGACAACTCGCCTGCAGGGTGTGGGTCACGGGGAGGTGGGCAGGGGCTTTGCAGGTAGACAGATTTCTCCCTCTTTAACTCTCACTGGCTTTTGGGAAATTTTTGTACGTTTTATTATTATTTTTTTTTATAATGCAGATGTGACAACCTGTTTGCCATAGTGACATAGTTAATCTGGTGTGGCCTGACTCGCAGCCGAACCAAACCTGTGTCTTGTCACGGCACGGCAGTTCGCAGAGTGTCAGAGACATGCAAACGGAAAAGCGTCTGTCCAAGTCGACGTTCACTTAGGAATGCAGACTCATGCTGTCTCCACACCTTTGTTAAAATCCCTTCTTCTGGAAGCTTTCAGGAAAAACTCTGTTACAGCAAATTCTGGGAGGTCTGCTGAGTGTCTATATCAGAACGGCAAGCTGGTGAACGGTGAAGGGACGGGCAGGCGGATAACGGCATGCGTCTGGTCTGTGGGCCACCCCGGATTCTGCAGAAGTCCGGGACTCTTTGGCTGATCCCAGCCATTAATTTTTGCAGAGCAGAAATCAGGGTCTTTCCTGGCTCAAAATGAGATGGAGGTGGTACCATCCTGATCATGTACACTGGCGTGCATGTGTACCGTGCCTTTAGCTGGCGTGCACGTGTACCGTGCCTTTAGCTGGCGTGCACGTGTAGCGTGCCTTCAGCTGGTGCAACCAAACACTTTTGAAAAGCAGCATTGTTTAGGATTTCTAATAATAGAAGAAAATGACAATTATCACATTTATATAAAAAATAAATTGCCACTTTCAATGTTAAATACAACAAAAATGCGTTAATTTACACAAATGAACAGCAAAGTTGTTTAAAATCAAATCAAATATATTTTCATTTACAGTAATAGTGGCCCTCTTGCAGTGTAGTTGAACATAAATATACACAACAAGCAAAATATTCCCCTTATGGCGTAGTTGATTATCCACATTAAAGCCGCTGTTCATCTACACAGTTCACAACGAGAGGCAGAACATTTCAGCCTCCTGTTTTTCGTTTTATATAACCTCGTCATGCGATCGCATCCACTTGTGTGTTTTTGAGAAAATTTGAATAAAGATGAAGAAAAATTACGTTAAAATCACTTAAATGTCGACTTTGCATTAATACACACCCCATGGTTTGGCAAGCGAATCCACTCCCCTTGACTCGTCTGTTTGACTCTGACTCTGATCCTGTCCTGTCCAGGATTAGTTCATCCCACTTCTTGTGGTTGTACACTACTTTCAGATCTGATAAATTTACTGCATCTCGTCCGTAACATGAATTATTCCTTTATTATTACTGCCTGTCAGATGAGGTCTGCACTATTTCACCTGCCTTCACGGTTCTCCTCCTCGCAAACTCGCTTAGTAAGGTAATTGCTGATCCTCTGAGCCGTA
Organism: Stomatorhinus ivindoensis; assembly: GCA_019775895.2. NCBI lineage: Eukaryota > Metazoa > Chordata > Actinopteri > Osteoglossiformes > Mormyridae > Stomatorhinus > Stomatorhinus ivindoensis. The sequence continues at coordinate 1,163,156 of JABFEB020000111.1, forward strand.
TTTGCAAAGATAAAGACAACAGTGACGAGATGTAACGTTAATTTAGGAAACCTTTTTATGAAACAGGACGTGTTTGGATGCAAAATATATTCTCTTCTACACTCACCTGTCTGATAAGCCACACAACATCGGGACCACCAGACATGCGGGGAAAAACAGATGCTCTGTTTTAAGGAAAATTCCAGCACTTTTCTTCCTCTTTGGCAGTTTTGATAGCACCTTTTCCGGTACATTGTGCTGAGTATGACACAGCGACACCATCTTGGTAATGCTGATATGGTGGCATAATGTCTCAATTACATCTACAATTGACAGAAATCTACCAAATGTGACACTTGATAGATAGAAGTTTTTTTTTTATGAAGATACCCACCAGAGTTTTGTTGAGAGCTGGAAGCGGGACGAAATTGAGGCAGCCGCCTCATGATTCTCTATCCAGGGAAAATCCTGCAAATTCAACAGAACACACCAAATTAATCACAGAATTTGCTTTATTTTGCCAGTGTAGTGAAACTGCAGCGGCAGCCGTTAAAATCTTTCTTTGTGCGGAGTTCTGGATTTTCCCAAAACAGCGGAGTGCATCCTCAGCATCCGTGTTCTGGGATTCTCACGATGCCTTTGAGATGCTTTGGCACGTGGGTGGGGGGTGGGGGGGTAACCTCAGTGCTGTGATTCTCAAACTGCTGAAGGGGTCCAGGGCCAATTACTCCTTGTGCATTTACGTGCCTTGTTCCCCGGTCAGTTGAGGCCAATTCCTGTATTTATGTAGAGCATCCTGCCTGCCACTTGCTGAACAGTGTTGTCATCTCGAAACCTCAAAGACTTATTGACCTTCACATGTCCGGGGGGGGGGTCTCTGTGTTGTGCTTGTAGAGCAGGCTGATCATAGGCCCCTCGGCAGAGTGTGTCTCGCTCGTCACCCTCATGTTCCTCTGCGTGGGGGAAGGTCTCAGGGAAGGAAACCAACGCACCTCTTTGCCATGGCCCCCTCCAAGAGAAGAGGTCCTCCAGGCTCTTGGGAGAGTGGGCCATGGGGATCTTCAAGAGCTAGGGGTGGGTCTTCCTCTGGAGTGGCTCATAATGGAGTAGAACTCGTTGCCTCAGTGTTTCCGTTTCCGTGGTCAGACTGGGTGATAATATGTAAACGTCAACACTGCCCATATACTGATGAGTGACATAAACCTCACGTCTGGTCCTGGTTATGTATGTGTCGGGCTGCTAGATTGGAAACAGATGAGGATAGAGGATGGTCTGATGGGGGTGCGGAGGGGTACACATCTAGGAGATGTTTTACAGCTTTCTGTTTCTGTCTTGTTCTGCCCGCAGATTCCCCTGGTTTAATGGGTCCGATAATCGGGATGTCACCAGATAAGAAAGCAGAAACCCCAGAGGCACGAGAGGAGCGGGCGGGGCTGCGGGGCACCTGTGGGGCGGGGACCCTGCCTGAGGCGGAGAGCGCCGCCAGCCCCCTGGCCACCAGCGTGGACCGTGTGGGCGGAGTCGAGGGCGGGGCCGAGGATGAGGAACTGACCAACCTCAACTGGCTACATGAGAACCTGCTGCAGAACTTCACCCTGGGGGGGTCGGAGGCACAACCCAGCGGCAGCCCCCTGTTCGACATCGAGGGCGACGGCCTGCCACACGCCCTCTCTTCCATGTCCTCCTCCTCCTCGACATCCCCGTCATCTTCATCGCTCCTTGCGGGCCGGGCCGGAGAGAAGGACTCGCTCAAATCCAAGCCTCCTCTGTCCTTCTCGCTGCTCATTTACATGGCGATAGAGCAGTCGCCCAGTAAGTCGCTCCCCGTTAAGGATATCTATGGCTGGATCCTGGAGCACTTCCCTTACTTCTCCAGTGCCCCCACCGGCTGGAAGAATTCAGTGCGCCACAACCTGTCTCTCAACAAGTGCTTCCGCAAAGTGGAGAGGAGCTTAGGCAAGGTAAGGGCCTCCGAATGCACACTCACGGACTGGGGGCCAGAGGCACTGTATTGCTGCTGATGTATACCAGCAGCTTATCTAAGCAACATTTGAGCCCCACTGGAAAGAGAATACATTATTGGTTACTTTTCCGAGTCGGTTTCTCTGACATCATGATGTCATGATAGCATCATTCAAGCAGTTTCTAATTTTGCAAAGTTGAAAGAGACCTTGTAGCCCAGTTTTGGGGCCTTGGATGTGGCCTTCCCGTTAAAGAGAAGGGTAAATAGTTTATGATGGTGCTGTCAACATAGAACCTCATCTGCTAGAAGCTGGTCAGATCCTCACTTAGTTGTGGTCAGTCTGCTTTGGGTGGATTGTTCTGAATGATGCTGTGTCGTGTCAAAACTTTGCATGTAATGACAGTGTCCGCTTGCTAGAGCGGCGAGCCTGAGATCCGATCGGCCGCGGCATTGACTTGAGTCCCGCTGGTTGGTTTCTCCGGTTTTAGGGGGAATCCCATGGTCCCCGTGATAGCAGAGGAACTTGGTCAAGGTCACCGAGCCTCCTCTTGGATATGGTCTTGAGACCCAAAACAGAGCATAGCAGGGAGAGAGCTCGCCCTCCCATCCCGGCCAGCTGCACCTCACATCACGGTGGGGCCGTGGAGATGGTTCAGCCTGAATCCCAGCAGTGCTGACTGGGCCCAAGGAGAAGGAGGTCATTGTTCGTTCATTTTCGCTCAACTTTTTCCAAAGGCCACTCGTCTGCTCAGGCTTAGGGGCGACTTATGAGCATAATTAATTAATAATTTATCCTCTGAGCATATTGATCTGTTTGAATGGCAGAGCTTCACATTTTAAGAGCAAAACCGGCTAATTCTTTAGCTGTTGACGAGTGTTCAGGGGCCCGGTTTGGCCACAATGGCATCGTATCAGGTCTCAGGTGGGGCTCTGATCGGCCCGGTGTGGCACAGAGACGGCATCTCTGTCAGCTACAGAAGCCTCTGCGTGGCCTTCACTTGATGGCGTCCTTTGGTGGAAAGATGGGGGGGGGGGGAGCATGCTCGGTGGCTCAGTGTGCCGGCGGACGCTGCGTTCACACCCCGGGTGGAGCCAGCGGCCTGGCGGTTGCTGCCTGTGAGTCTGCTGAGAGCCCAGCACTGGTTTCAAATGACACTGTCTGGTTTCTGTTGCCATGGCGATGTTTCCTCCTTCCTGTTTATGAGCGGACTGGTAATTTGAGTCAAGGTTATATTGCTCCTGCTAGACTGTGCTGGAACAGAGAGTGAAATGGAGAGATAGCAGAACAGACACACACACTTGTATCTGCTTCCTGTGCACTAACACGCGCACACACACACATGCATAGACACTTAATATAAAAACTGCACACACATGCAAAATGACACATGGATGCCAGTGACCACACATGCAAGCACATGTACTGGTGTCTATGTGCATAAACCACGCTGCGTCATGCTTTCCACTGGGGGACGTTACCCGCCATAGTATGGCGGCAGGACCCCGGTCACAGTAGTGGTCCGAACCCTTGTCTCATGGTCCGTCCCCCGGATGAAGTTTATTTACACCGGCCTACTTATACAGACCGTCTCTGTCATGGAGAGAACGTGGCTGCCTGGGACACTTCTGGATGTCACCTCCCACCCCAGTGACAATGATTATACTTGTGGTTCTGGGTATATTTCAGTGGTAATACCCAAAACTCTCCAATGGCTCAATCCGGATATTTCCTGATGTTTTCCTTTGCTCAACAAAAGACTTTCAGTTGCTCTGTAGGTTGTGAGATTCGCTTTGTCTGTGCCTGGTTTCTGTCTCAGCATTCCGGGTTAGTGTGTTCAGTGGTGCTGTAATATGGCGCCGTGTGAGCAAGGCCATGTGTCTCTGCTCCAGGCCAATGGAAAGGGCTCTTTGTGGTGTGTGGACCCGGAATACCGACCCAACCTGATCCAGGCCCTGAAGAAGCAGCACTTCCCTGCCGCGCACGCCTTCTGCACGCCGCCGGCCTCGCCACCCAGGGGGGGGTTTCCCCCCCCCCCCCCCCCCCGGACCGGCAGCTCCCGAACCTGAAGCTCTGCTCTTGCGGCTCTAGCTATACTGCCGGTGGTGATTGATGCACCCTTTCTCATTCATTTGCCCTCCTCCGCCCCCTGCAGCGCCTCCTCCCCACCTCGTCACCTCGTACTACCGGACCAGAGCAGCTCTCTGAAAGGTGAGTGCCTCTCTCCCAGCTCCCATGCCCATGCGGAGGGTGGCTCCGCATCCGCGGTGTTTACAGAGACCTGTGCTGCACCCTCCACTGCATACAGGACTGCTTCTTGGCCCCCTGTTGGCTGTTTATGCTCCAGTTTCACTCATAGCTCCATCTTCCACCACCATCTGTACTTCAGAGCTCCTCCTGAGAAGGTGGGGAGGCGTGAGGCCGTCCGTTGTGTGCGTCTGTCTGTCTGAGTGCATGTTCCTCTGTCTCTCTGACTTAGCTGTCTTCTGTAACCTTGACTACGGAGATTTTGCCACCGCGGTAACTGGGCAGGAAGCTCTGGCCCTCGTCTCATTGGGGATGAATAATTCAGGTCCCCTGACTCTGAGTGCAGGACGGGAATGGGATGCGCGACCCCTGCCCTTCCCACCCCCCTACCTCGCCCTACTTCCTGTCCCTCGAAGGAGGCCGGCCGCATCATACTGACTCCTGTGTGCATGTTCTCTCCTTTTGCAGAGTCTGACATTGACGCCGCCACAGCCATGATGCTGTTAAACTCCACTCCCGGGCAGCAAGCCAACCCATGTACG
>JABFEB020000111.1:1188427-1210467 GCA_019775895.2 Stomatorhinus ivindoensis
TGAGCTATTAAGTTCTCCCCAAACGAGCTTGATGGGCCGAATGGCCTCCTCTCATTTGTAAATTTCTTATGTTCTTATGTTCACACTCTGACAAACACCCCCCTCCCCCCATTTAGGATGAACTGACCACCACAAAGCGCAGCTATGAGGACCAGCTGAGCATGATGAGTGACCACCTGTGCAGTATGAACGAGACACTGAGCAGGCAGCGGGAGGAGATAGACACGCTCAGGCTGGGAGGCAAGGTAGGTGCCCCCTAGTGCTAGTCGATGGTTTGTGCATGAAGTCCAGGAGTGCTTCGTGTGTCGCTTGGGATGCATTAGGTTTCGTATCAGAGGATAAACGGGCTCTTTTAAAAGGCCAGACCGTGTTTAAACAGTAAGCTGTCATTTTTTAAATTGTGGTTGCAGTGGGATGTTTGTGTGGGACGTCTGCAGCTGACCAGTGAAATGTTTCTCAAAACAGATTTAGTGAAATGTATAACAGGTCCAGGAGCAGTCCTAAGCTGTGTCACGTGTCTAGGGGCGGGGGGTGGGGTGCTGTACGGGGAAAACACCTGACTCAGACTTCTTGGAAAGTTGTTGGGGAGGATCTAGAAGGGCCTGTAAAATAGGGCGCATCACGTGTGTCTGCGCGTGTGTGAGGGGCTTACTGTCTCTGGCAGACGTGTGTGTGTGTGTGTGTGTGTGTGTGTGTGTGTGAGGGTCTTACGGTCTCTGGCAGACGTGTGTGTGTGTGTGAGGGTCTTACTGTCTCTGGCAGACGTGTGTGTGTGTGTGTGTGTGTGTGTGAGGGTCTTACTGTCTCTGGCAGACGTGTGTGTGTGAGGGTGTTATTGTCTCTGGCAGACGTGTGTGTGTGTGTGTGTGAGGGTCTTACTGTGTCTGGCAGACGAGTGTCTGCGCATGTGTGAGGGTCTTACTGTGTCTGGCAGATGTGTGATATGGCAGATGATTCCTATGATATTCCCATTAGACCAGCTTCTGCTCTGGGTTCTGCCTTGCCCTCCCCCAACCCCCTAAATTCTCTGGGTGCCACTTATGAACCGAAAACCAATTTGAGGCTGCCCAGGCGGGGACCTGGGATGGTGATTACACAGCTGTGTGAGACCCTTGATTTACAGATGTCAGCGAAACCAGTGATATTTAATCAAAATACAGACCCGGCTGAGCCAGAGCCACCACCCTTGACACACACACACACAGTTACTCAGAAGTGCAGCTGTGATCCTTTGAGGTTCCTGCCTGACCTTCACTTTTGAGACGTAAATAATAAGGCTGTTCTACTTCCGCCCCCAGGGAAACTCCAAAAAGAACAAGGGACGATAAGGCATCTTTGTACACCCCCACTGGGCGGGAAGGGATGCACACTGAACTTCGGGACCATCCAGCGCCTTTCTGAAACTGTTCCCTGAATGCTGTGGGGCCAATGACCTTTGACAGTCACTGTCGCACAGCAGCGGTGCCCATGGAGGGAGTCGCTGGGCTCTCTGCCAGAAGAAACTGGTTTTCTATCTCTGTGTTCAGCTATAAACTGCAAAGTGCTTCCTGTAGGAGTTATTGGGTTTTGGGAGTATGGGAGTATAGACCAGAGACACTGCGGGCTGGAGTACTGACTTGATCTGGATCTTTGACACCTGGCAGGAAGGTGTGTGTGTATGTGTGTGTGTGAGAGTGAGAGAGAGAGATAGTATGACAGACTGTGCCCTACTGAGGCAGTACTAACACTGTAACATGCAGAGGAGCCTGGAAAACATTTCCTGTGTCTGCATACATATAAACTTCACTCTGAACTTTAAACTTTCTGATAAAAAAGGGACCCTGTTCCAGCAGCAGGGCCTGGACCCCCTCCCCCGCAGGGGCTGCTGCAGGACGTCACCACACCTCCTGCCTCGGTGCATTACCAACCGTCCATGACAGGACATCCCGTATGAACCGCACCAGTCTGCTATGGCCAGGCTGGGAATGCAGGTGCTGAAGAGAGCCAGAGAAGAATTGGAATTGGTGGCGGGGGGGGGCATTTTTATCAAAATGCATTAACAAAATGAGCCTTTGTTTGTGTTTCATGGTAGTTTTATCAGACAGAAACAAAATGAAACAATGAAGTAGGAGTGAAGATGGATTTTTAAAAACTTACTATTCATATGCAGTTGGATTCCTCCCAGTGAGCAGCCTACCTTGTAGGTGACCTCTGTGTTTACAAACTGTGATATCTAATTTGATATTGCAAAACCTGTTCTCTGTAATTAAGTCTGTGACAGTGCTGTTCTGTGTTTTAGGGGTGTTCATGGTCGGTAATGTAGTCTGAAACTAACCACTAATGTAACCATTCTGTAATGCCTGGGGTGGGCACTTCAGACCCCCACCAGAAGAGCAGCGCTGTTAAACTCCTTGACAGGTTTGCGTACTCGGTCTTCATTTAGTGTTCAGTATTACTGCCCTTATGACTTGTGCTTTTGCTGAGACAGATGCATTTATTAAACAGTTTTAAAAATACATACATAAAAATATATATATATATATATATATAATCAGAGTTCAAAACTTATGCTACTTACTGGCTTTCCTGGTACGTTATGCTTATTAAATTACTTGACTTCCAAAGGAATGTGTTTAGATAATATACCACCTATTGAGGATATTTGTATCTGTTCTGTATTTTCCCCCTTCATGGCATAAATGATTGGGTCTGTCTTTGAAAAGGTCTTGGTTTGTGTCTGCAGTCTTTAAACTCAATCAGTATGGAAGTTTGTAGAGTGAAAAGGTGAAGGTCTGGACATTGTGTTTCTGAGAAAAGGCTTTTTTGATGTTGAAGTTTCAGTTCATTGATCTTTCATGAAAATATTTATCATTCAAACATTCGGATGTTTCCATTTTCAAGTTTTAAGCTCAGTTAGAGGGTGTATGTAGGGTAGGGCTGAGTTTTTTTTTTCTTTTTTGTAATTATGTATCTGTGATTGGTCCATGTGAAAATACTGTTTTAAGCCAATGGGTTGCCTCTCCAATTTGTTCACCTTCCAGTGCCGATGAGCTAATAAATTCTGTGCATCTGAAGGTTGTATGATTTACCCAGACCCTTCCCAGCCCCACAGTCATACCAGTAGGTGCCACGGCCATCACAGAACATGAACGGGAAGGCGCTGTAGCCCATTGATACCCTAGAGCAAAGTTCTTCTGGATTTTATGTTTTAATAACCAAAATGACAAACAATTTTACTGTCGGGATAATATGGCATCTCAATGAGGGCAATGTAGTAAGGGACCCTAGACTGTTTCCCTGCCTGGTCCTGCTGCCTCCTGGCTGGAGCCCACAGCATTGGTGGGCTTTTTTCCCCTACCTCTTAACCAATAGCAATCCAGCATTCTTCCTCCAAGTCACTTGGGTTGTTTTTGCCCAAGTATCAGCTGTGCCCTTTCACTCATGATTCAAGCTGAGTTTGTTCTGTCTTTTAACACATAAAGGTTGTATAGTAACAATAATAATAATAATAATAATAGATGCTTTTATTGATCCCTGTGGAGAACTTCTTATCACGCCTCCCCCAAACATGCTCTCTGTAGATAAGCATGAGCTAGCCGTGCTGGGCAGCCACCCATAGCGGCGCCCAGGAAGCAGGGGGTTAAGGATGTTGCTCAAGGCCCCACAGACGTGCAGAGGCTGGACTCGAACCGGCAAATGAAATGAATCATGGGTGATGGGGGGGTCCCATTTGGAGATGGAGGAGCCAAACAGGGAAACTGTGGCCACTCAGGCTCTCCTGGTCATCACTTCCTGTCCAGTGCGGAGATCCATCATGTCTTCCTGCTTGTGAAGAATTAAAAGGCTTCAGCACAAGTTCTTTGAGTCTCAGACTGTCGGAAATCCTAAGGAATGAAAAAAGATGGCTACGCATCATGAGCGAGCCGGTCCCAGCAGGAGTCAATCTGTGGTTTCCCAGTAGGACGAGCAGAGGATGAGCACAGCTGTCTGACAGCTTACTCGCGTGTGGATGGTGGAGATGTTCTCATCTGTTGATGGGATCCTGAGGAGCGGCTCTATATTGAGGGGGTGCCTCCCCCCCAGCACCCTTCATGGGTAAGTTGTCTCCTGAGAACACCGTGTGAAGGCATTCCCACCCACCTCCACCCTACAAAAACACTGACAATAAGCAGCACCCTTAGATCTCTGATCAGCTTTCACTGTCTGTCTTCCTGTCTCCAGGGCAGCTATGCAATATGGTCTCACGGCCCCCCACGCGCCTCTCTGGGCACATTGCATTGCACATAATTGATAGTTCCTCTCCTTCACTAGTCCTCTGTAATTACCGCCGTAACTTTGAATAAAAGGTGTGGGGGTGGAGGGAGACATTCAGTGAGAAGACTGGCTTGGGTGCATCCCTTTTGCAGGCGCTAATTTCTCCATGAGTCACTGGCAGAACATGTGAACAAAGGGAGAGAGATAAAGACAGCAGGAAATAAGTTTCGGCGAACGTAACTCAGATTGATCCTAAAAAAATAAGCATAATGGTTAGAAAAAAAAACTGTTTACATGAATGGGTTTTTAGTAAGTACGAAGTTAAGAACAAAGATTTCGAAAGGTATACGAGAGCTTTAATGTCATTGTACTGAGGTATAATGACACCTCTTCTTGCACAGCAATTTTATAACAATGGCAATTCGCCATTCGCTTTTTCTAAATACAGTTGGGTATTTTCAAGTTCTTGTTTATGCCTACTTAAATGCATCATTACTACTGATCTAGGAAGCAAAAAATCTTCTGCTAGAAACAGAAATAAACATTCCCTAAAACGGCATGACATGTTAGATATCTCGTTTCATTCTGCGAATATCTGCTGTAACGCGAAGTGGAAAGGTAGTTGGGGATCAGAAAATGTTTATGGCAAACGGCAGGCTTTCAGCTCACTGCACGCCATTGCCTCTCATATCCAGGAGAATAACACTGCAATGCTGGTGCCGCGTTCGGCTGTTTACAAAGAATTGATGATGAACTCCGAAGGTACAACATGTTAGCAGGAAAGTACTGTCCAAAACAAATGGAGAACGAATAAGACGACACTAAACCAAGCCTGCACCCTTTAACGTTTAGCATAGAGGTTTGATATATCCGACACCATTTCCAGCCCCTGGCGCCAGTCTGCGGGAAACCGAAACAAATTGTTCAGGATAAACAATTAGTACGGTCAAAACGTAACAGCAGCACAACACTGTTTCCACTTGAGCTAATTGTTATAAATATTTAAACATAAAAATAAAATAGTTGTGAGTGGCACAGCTTGGACGGTTTTGTTTGGGCTACAAAGTCACGGGTGTCGTGTTTAAATTTAAAATCTTTGATAAATCTTTAATTAGACTGGTTAGTGTTCACGATTTGGATTAGTACAGATGTCAACATGGGTCAAAGACATTTATATTTAAAAAGCAGATGTTTTGTCCCAAGCTTAGTACAAGTGCCTCGACGTTGTTCGCCTCGGTTTTGGAAACTGTTTCAAATTCTGGCAGTAAGTAAATGGCCTTATATTCTCAATATATCTTAATTATTATAAAGCTGTAACCTGTTAAATTTGAATGTGTTTTTTTAAAACCGACGACTCATATAGGACCTACTAACTTCCGCGATGCATCAAATGAGCGCAGGAAAGCAAAATAATGGAATCTCGTATTTCGCCGCAAGGTCTGCTCTGGCCCCGATCCCCATGCCGGGCTGGCTGTCACACGCAGACGGTAGATCCCCGGAGGAAACGCCTGGCTGCGTCGTCACCATCAGATTTCGGCTGCGGGAGAGAAGGTCTGCGGGACTTCGCTCTCCCTCCGCTGCGGACTATCGCCTGCGCAGACAACGCAGCCCACGCAGACAGCGCAACCTCCTAAGCTTGCAGAGCGCGGTCCTTCCCGTTAGATGCGCTCATCGGAGAGAGAGGGAGGGAGAGAGCGAGCGAGCGAGCGAGGGAGGGAGAAAAAAAAGAAGAGGAGAGGGATCCGTAAGACTCTTCGAGTTCTGCCATTTTGTCTGGATTCCTACTGATTCAAGATTGAGAAAACGAAGGAAAATCGGCATCGACAATGAGCTGATGTTGGCTGGGATCCAGGCTTAAACAACAAACTGAATATATATTTATTTTTGGTGGAAAAAAAACGAGTTGCTTGTTTACAAACTCGCTCTAGTTAAACTTCACAGCCATCGCTCTTCAGGGGTAAGTTTGGATGTACTGTTTGTTTTTAGTAAGCTGTAACCACGTTATGCAAATATTAAATATTGTACTTTCCACGCTAAATATTTTTGTATAAAATTTAGAGATGCGTTTGTTTCTTTTGAATATGTTCACGTTTGTTCGAATACATTCGATTAATTAGACTTGAAAAGTTGTCTGTCGTTTACTTTAAACATATACAGAATGAAACTAAGATTGAAACACTGGATTTGTGACTTCAATTCCTCCACGGAATCTGCCAAGGGATTATTACCCCGTAATCAGTGTGCCCAGTTTTCAGCATGGTTCCAGTTTGGTAAAGGGGGAAGAAATTTTGTCTCGGTAACCCCCCCCCCCCCCAACACTATCCTACTGCTTCGCCCCGATGCTGAGGGGAGACCCGGTCACCACCGGCGCATCAAGTCGGTGTCAATCATCCTACGCTTGAAAGACTCGGAATCGCAGTGTCTCCCCGGCCGGCCGACGGGCTGCCCCACGGTCTTCGCACAGTCTGAGGTTTAAATACGCATGAATTTTTGATGAATTTTCCTGAAACGTTTTTCCTTGGGATTACATCATTTACACAAGACCATAAACACCGATCCTTGAATGCGTGTAGGACTGGGCTTTTATTGCCTCTTGCGAAAGTTATTTGCATAACACAAGTGCCACTATGTGGGTTTTCCGTTGTGTTTATAAAGTCTGGGTGGAGTTATTTTATACAGAATAACTGAGGGCTGTCGCCCTGTGGAAATTCAGTAGGGGGTTGATTAATCAAAATTTGGAGCCCATTGTCATCGTTTCGCAGTTAGACTGGTTAAAATTAGTTTTAAAATTGATTCCCCCCTATTAGACAGAACTGATATTTGGATAGGCCGTACGACACATTTAACTTAAACAATGTTTTAATTGCATCTGAGATTACTCAAACCCTGGCATTAACTGAAAATAATTTTTTTTTTATTCTTGACATTGGTCTGTCAGAGTGGACTGACAAACACTTGGTATGCATCAAATTGGCAAATGATCTTGATGTTAAATGCAGGAATTTGTAATTTAACGTTGTACTACACGACTGAGTTCAGCAATCCTTAATAATGATAATGCAATTTTATGTCGATCCAGAGTTCAAATGCCGAGATTTCTGCAGTGACCGTCTGTGGAAATGTGTCAGCGAGCCGAAATCCCGACAAGCGACCACAATGCAAACAGCCGGGCGCCCGAACGGCCCGTGCAAATCGCTAATGCGTGTTGTACCCCCGCCCCCCTTTGTGGTGTGGGGGCACAGTGCCAGGGGCAGCTTAGCGACCCAATTTCTGCTTTGACGCAGTCCGGTAGATTTCGGATATCTCAATCATTGACTACTGGAAGTCCTAGTCATGCCATTTAGTGAAGCAGACTGCACTGCGATTAACGAGCAGGTCGTGGTTTGGAAATCCCAAGAGCCTGAAGTGGTTGTTTGTTTATTTAATCATCGAATAAAGCATTCATCCCGAACCACTTTAATAGGCATATAAGGAAAAAACGACTGGTGAATGGTCGTGCAGAGTCTACATGAGATATACCTGCTTTTTTGGGCTGCAGCAGGTAATCCTACCATGGTATAGTGGCTTGCTGACTCAGTTCTAAACTGGTTCTCTCATCAGGAGAAGGGATGAATAGCACAGTGTTGCTGTCCTGACTGTGACTGTAAAGTAAAGGATGAGTATATTGAATATATTCATTATGAAAATTCAATATACTGAATTTATTGTTTTGGCTCTTAATAAAGGCCAATGCACATTTTTATGCTGCAAGAATAACAGATGTTAAATGTTGACCTTAAGTACACAACTTTCTGCATATGGAATGTGGAATTTTGAAAGTATATGAATAACTGTGATGGTTTATCTGATTGGTTTTAGGTTTTCGCTGCAAAAATAACAATGTTTAAGTAGCTAAGAGCACAGTCAGTTTTAAAGGCTCAGTGGGAGATTTTATTCCTCTGGCATGTTCTGGAATGTTCTTTTTCCTTCCTGCAACACTCAGCAGCAGCACTTTGGAATGATCAGTGGGTCAGAACTGGAGCCATACCAGTCCAGTTTGAGTGACACTGTCTGTAGTGCAATAGTCTAATAGTTCTGTTTTTGCTGGTTTCACCAATATGAAAAGCTGTTTGTGTCATGGATATCGTTTTTATCTCTCTTCTATTATTGTGATAGTAGGAAGTTTCAATACCATAAAATACACTGACTCAAAGAAAAATGTATAATATATTTGTTGTGTACTTGCTGCTGAAAGGCTAGCCACAGACATTATTTACTAACAACAGAAGGATTGGATTCATTATGACACGTTAAAACTAATTTTAAGAAAATTGATTTGGCTGAGAGGGTTTTGAGTCGCACGAAAGAGCGACTGAGGCAGTCCGTTAAAGGGCACGCTAGATGTTTCATGGCTGCTGTTCATGTTTCATTAATTTTGTCTGTGTATTTATTTGGATCTAGACTGTGAATCTCTGTGTGGAAAGGAAGCCCTGTATTTCTTGCATGCATTTGGGATCCACTGAAGGAATGCTCAGTATGTCATGCCTCTGGTTAGGCCCCCCACGGTCTAGGCAGTTTGCTGCCCCCCCAGATCTGGATTTGCGAGAGGCGGGGGGGGATCAGGATGTGGCTCCGAGACATGTACGTCTGCCTGAGGTGGATTGGTGTTTAAGTTTTTGTTTTGCTTTTTTAAACTTTAAGCTCGAGTTGCTACTCTATATTGGGAAGGTGACACTTCCATTTCCCGCTAAAAGTTATACCTCACAATCACGGTGTTTGTGAATTTTAATATTGTTTTCCTCAGTGGAAACAACAGCGAGTCGATGGAGGAAAAACAAGACTCATCTATCTGCCAAGATTTCCGTCTTTGCGGCTCGCAGCTTTGTGCTTTCCAGCCTCGAGGCCACCAGTCTCTCTCCTCCAAGGTCCTGATTATTTATACCGGAGCGACGAGCCCCCTAGTGGCAGACACTAGGAATCTCATCTGGCCGTCGCTTTAAGTCGGGATCGGTCTTTGCAAGCTGTGCGGCTGGTGAGACCGCGGCGGTGTTTGGGGGGGACAAATCAGGGCAGAGAAGAAGTGATGATTACAGCCTGGGAGCCAAGCAGACAGGGCTGGCTGACCCCTGGCTCAGACTCTGTATTTAACTCCGCGTCGCTGCTCTGGGCTGCTTACTGTTCAGCGCTCCGCTGGCAGGACCGTACGCCCCCGGAGAGACGGGCTTTTTCACAACGTGGAAGGCAACCATGTCTCTTTTTTAATTCTGATTGGTTACATAGTTGCTTTCTTTTTTCCCTGACTTTACTGCCAGAGTTTCCCAGATGACTGATCATCCTCCATTTGTAACCGTTAATTACAGTAAAACACGGGATTCCCGCTCTGGCACTGTCCCGGCGTACCTGGCCCTCTGAAACTGACCTGTGTTTCTGTTATTCTGACTATCAATGGGCAGGACGGTCTCGACCGAAAAGGCGTACTGTTTAGACATGTCTGTGTTTTGCCACAATCGACCCCTGTTATAAATAGATTCTGAGCGGTTTAAGTTAAATTATGGTGAAAATATGTGCCAAGGATAAACGTTACCACGTGCTACACTGACATATAGGCTTTTAACAGGATGAGCCTCGTCATTTTAAAGATGACAGGCATTACTCGGCAGCAATCAGCTGATTTAGGCTGCTATTTATACCCTATGCTCATTCCCTCCAGATGTTCTCCCCTCCTTCACTGTTAGTGGTTAATATATGGAATGTGGCTCCGAAACACTGCAGAGAATGAGTCACCCCCCCCCCCCACTTTAATTTTATGAGAGCTCCCACAAAGTGAGGTTTTGTGTTCTTCCAGATGTTTCCACTGCAAGTACTCAGGGGGGAGACAGACTGCTACAAATACATGCAAAAATGTGATGGAACTCCTAAAGGACTGCACCGTACCTTTAAATAATTTAAGCTCCCCACTCGCCTGTCCAGATGTAATTTTATTGGAAGGAAATCCCAGGAGTGTCTGGGAAATGCTGACAGTGTTCTTCATGCAGGCGATGAACCTGGTGGTGACCTGCCCTGTCACCTGGACGTGACCCTGCACTTCCTGAAGGCAGCAGAGTCAGCACAGGCTGCCGTAGTGCCAGGATTCTTGTGCTTCCTGGTTCTCTGGTATCACTCACCATAGCTCTCGGTTCTGAAGCTCTTGTGTTGCTTCTGTGGCCTGGCACTTCCCGTAGGGTAGGTCTGGGCAGTTAATTGAATTTTAATTTCAGTTACAATTTTGGCTTCCAACGATTATCAAAACAAAAAAATCGAGATAAAACAATTGTGCCTGATTTTGTTTTGCATCGATGCCCCCATTTTTTCTTGTTATATATCCAGATCATCTCTTTCAGGCCCATTTAAATTGTGTCTCAGTTGAATTATATTTAGAATTCAGGGCTCCATGGTGCACTGTCGCCTCACACCTCTGGGTTTGCAGGGTTTGCGTTTCTGCGGTGGCTCCATGCAAGTGGAGTTTGCATGTTCTCCCCGTGTCATCATGGGGTTTCCTCCGGGTACTCCGGCTTCCCCCCCCCCCCACAGAGGTGAACTGGAGTTACCAAATTGTCCGTAGGTGTGAGAGTGTGAGCGAGTGGCATAAGAGTGTGCCCTGCGGATTCCCCGCTTTGCGCCTGTAGCCTCTGGGATGGGCTCTGGGCCCTCCGCAACTCTGAATAGGACAAGCGGTTTCAGAAATGAGAGGGGTGGAAAGCATCCATCCATCCATCCATTTTCCAAAACCACTTATCCTATTCAGGGGGGTCTGGAGCCTATCCTAGAAGCTACAGGGACAAAGCAGGAATTAACCTATGATGGGGAAGTAACTTATACACAGGGCACAGACACACACACACACACCATTCTCTCTCTCTCTGTCTGTCTGTCTTTCTCTCTCTCTCTCACACACACACACCATTCACTAATGCACACATACCATTCACTTACACATGCACGCCAATTTGATACATGTCAAATAATCGTCAATCCAATAAAAAAAAAAAAAAATTGTGATTCTGATTTTTGCCATAATCAAGCAGCCCTATCCCTGGGGAATGTGGGAAGCAGAAAGATAGAGGTCTCTATATTTACAAGGGATCAAGAACCAAACCTGGGTCTGAATTTGTTCCCCTCTCCGCATTGTCTTCTCTGCCACAACCCAAGTCACCATAGTGGTCCCTTGCTGTCAACATTTGATCCAGGGTTATGCTTGCATCCTTAGTCCTCTCCAAACCATTACGGTAGCTGATGGGAACCCTGGGGCAGGTTGTGCCGCTGTTTGCTCTACCTCAGTGATTTTAGGAGGGTATCCAAGGTCAGCGGGTGTTAGGGAGAGTTGAAAACTGAGCAGGCTGTGTGAGGCTGGTCTGGGTGAACCTGCCTGTTCCAGCACATAATGTGATTAGACAGCACAGAGATGCTGCTATTGATCTTATCTCACACATTGTCTGCATTCCAGCAATGAAATGAAAATCCACAGGAAAGTGTTAATTATCACTGCTGCACTCAGGTTTTCTTCCCCTCTGTGTGTTTGACAAGACAGTCCTTTATGAAATTTAACACAGTCGGCTAAATTAACAGTTCCATAAACACTGATATCTTAGAGCCTGTTGTTGGCCTGCATCACTAAGCCTGTGTATGTGTGCTCAATGTCAACAGGTCAAAGTCCTTGTCTATATTACTTATTTTCACAAAATCGATTTAAATTAGGATTTTAAATAGTGTGTTTTTGTAACTATGGGAAAATTGTAGCGTTGGTATTGCGGAATTTGCAGTTCCAGAACTTACCACTAGATGGAGATAGGAAATCATGAATCAGGAAAAAGGGACCCTAAAGCATTGTTTGTAATGTGCTGAGTATCAAGTATCATTGAGATCAGTCCTGTAGAATTGTCCCTTCAGTTGTAGATGTTGCATTTTCCAATGTAATACTATTAGCCCGATATTTAGGCATTGTTTCTGCACGTAATCTTTCTTAGGCAATGAATAAATCCATAATTCCAAAAAAAAATGTACAAATTCACTGAGATCTCTTTTCTTTCGTGTGTCAACAGCAGTGCTGTCCTGTGTGGCTTATGCAGCCGGGCTCCTGTCCTGTGTGTTTGGTGCTGGCATCCCACAACCATGTGTTCCACCAACCATCCAAACTGGGTGACCTTTGAGGATGAGGAGGCTGCACACTCTCCTTCCCAGAAGCCCCTTCAGTCTCCGACTGCCAGCTTGGGGTCAGTTCCCAGGCCCAATGGGCTCAGACTGATTCTGCCTTCTCTGAGCGGCTCCTCCTGGGGTTCTTCCAGTCCACTGGACTCACCACAAATGCACTTTAGCTACGACGGCGGCTCCTGCGTGCCCAGCAACACCCCCTTGTGCACGCCCGTAAGGGAGATGGCCACCAACTTTTCCTTCTTTCAATGTGCCCTCCCCGGAGATCAGAGTGCTGCCCCGAGTTTCTCCAATGCATCCACAGCCACTCTACCTTCGCCAGCCCCAGAGCAGCACACGCCTCAGTCCACAGGGAAGTCGTCCGAGGGGTGGAACCCATTTCCAGCATCCCGGGATGACCGGGACCACTTCAGCCCATTCTGGAGTGAGGGGAATGCTGAGTCTGGGGGCTCCTCCTCAGACTCAGACTCGGGGTCCAGCCTGCCCCGCTTCTTTATCAGGACCAAGGATGGTTATGGGCCGTCGCCGGACCACATACAGAACTCCTACTCCTACATCTGCCAAAAGCTGGAGCGGTTACGTGCCGAGGGTGAGGATGGTGAGGAAGGAGGCAGAGAGGGAGATGAGGGAGAACGTATGGAGAGACTAAAAGCCGAGGAGGTAGAGGGAAATCCCAGCTTTGTCCCGCAGGGCCTGTTCCGCAGCCAGCAGCGACACGGCTGGCCCATGATGCTCCGCATCCCTGAGCGGAAAAATCGCATGTCCTCCCGGCAGTGGGGGCCCATCTACCTCCGGCTGCTGCCGGGGGGGGTGTTGCAGATGTACTATGAGAAAGGTCTGGAGAAGCCCTTCAAGGAGCTCCAGCTGCACTCCCACTGCCAGCTATCCCTCCCCAAGCTGGAGAGCTACCACGAGCCACGCAAGATCTACACGGTGAAGCTGGAACACGTGTGCTACACTGAGCGCCGGCGCTACCACCCCAGGCCGGAAGTGACGCACGAGGCAGAGGCAGAGCAGCTGCTGAAGTTCGGCACCACCGAGCACGGGGACATGGAGGACCTGGTGGTGTCTGTGGAGGAGGAGCTGATGAAGTTGCCCGCGGTTGCCCAGACGCGTCGGCACTACGAGGAGCAGGAGATGTCCCTGAGGATCGTCGACCACCTCTGGGTGAGGCTGGACAAGGATGGGAACCTGCTGGAGCGGACAGCCGTCAGCCACATCTACTGCCTCGCCTTCCTGAATGGGGCTGGAGAATGTTTCATGGCGCTAAATGACCAACAACTGCTTCACTGGAACCCTGAGTACGGCTCGGAGAAGGAGGGTGAGGAGGAAGGCTCATGGATGGAGATCACAGACTGCTACTTCCATGCCTGTGTCAACAAAGCTGAGTTCCAGAGGTCCCGGCTGGTGAAGTTCTCACCACCGGATGCCTGCAGCGTGGAGCTGATGCGATATAAGACTGTGTCTATTGGTTCTGGAGAGCCGCCCTTCTCTGTCAAGGCCGTGGTCACTGTGCAAGGCGCCTACGTGGAGTTCCAGGCCTTCCTCACCATGACGCCCTCCTTCATCTCCTCATCCGGGAGCAACCTTGATTTGTCGCTGCCTTGTGAGAATGTTGTTCTCCGGGTCCCGGTGCCAGAAGATTGGGTGAAGGTGTCGCACACGGTTGCCCTACTGAGGCAGAAGTACCTGAAAGCCCGAATGAACCGCAACGCTTGCCTGGGATCCATCAATGCCACAGACACCCAACCTGTCATGCAAGTGTCCGTGGGCACCGTCAAGTACGAGAACGTGTATCGTGCCATCGTGTGGAGAATCGACAGGCTACCTGCAAAGAATACCGGTAAGTGCATCTCAGTAACCACAGCAAATACCTGTCCACTTTCTACCTGCATGTGAGATGCTCCTCAACTGCCCAACCAAAAGTCGACTAATATTATAGCCCAGACTGGAAGGCTGGCACATAGTCCCAGGACCGAACCTTCCTTTTAAAACTCTCCCTTCTCCACTTTAATCAAATTGAACTACTTCATTAATGATTTTATTCACAGCTAATTTCAATTTAATCTTTTTTTGTACCTGAATGTATTAATCAAGCAATTACTTAAGGGTCCTACAGGCTGCATCTCTTAAAGGTACTACCAAGGTCCTCCTGGGATTTGGACCAGGAAGACTTAGGTTATGAACTTTTATACCAAATCAGTACTTTTCCTGCTGCTTAGTCACTTGTTCAGTTACAAAGATCTAGAATTGATATCACATTGCGGAGGAGACTGAAATTTACATACATCCTGTCAGTATGCATTATCACTGTGTCACCCGTGTTGTGGGGGGGGGGGGGGGGGGGGGGGGGGGGGGGGGGGGGGGGGGGGGTCACCAGTGTTCTCCCCCCCCCCCCCCCCCTGGCAAGGAGAAAGTCAACTGTCAACTGTAGGGTTTGTTGTTGTAACTGAATTTGGGTTGTTTAGGATGTAACTGTATGTTCTACACACCCCAGCGATGGACCAGACACACTCCTTCTCCTGCAAGCTTGAGCTGGGTTCGGATCAGGAGATCCCAAATGACTGGTACCCGTTCGTCACCGTGGAGTTTGCGCTGGCTGACACCGCGGTGTCCCACACAATGGTGAAGTCGCTCGGCACGGAGAGTGACATTCAGCCCCAGAAGCACATAGGGACGAAGGCGTATTACCACTGTCAGGTAAAAGCGGGGTTTCACAGATGGCATCTACATAGAGCTACACATTCAGAAACCATAACCGGGCAAATAAAATAGGAGAGCAATGGAACTGAAAGATCAGCTACACCCACTCTTGTTCTAAATTACATTGTTATGCTGCACACATGGATCGAGTGACACAGCACAGAGTTTTCCCAGCTATACCTTGTCATCTGTAAACGAGTACACAACCGAACGCTCTGGCTCAGAAGGACCCTCTGACAGCTACGCAACCGTGGCTTTCTAAATTCTCTTGTCTGCCTTTCAGGTGGAGATTGAAAAGAAGTGGATAGAGACAAAATCTCAGAGGCAATCTGACTGCACAACACAGTGATCTTCCTCAACGTCCCGAAAAATAAAGGAACACTTTCCCCTCCTTAAGAAATGCACCCTGGACACCTTGCTGAATATTCTTTGCACCAAACAAAGACGAATAAAGAAGAACTTGTCAGAAGAGAATGTATTTGGAAGAGCCCATATGAATTTCTGAACTCAGAACTCTTGTTCAGTATAGTGTGTGCTATTTAATTCGTGTCACATTTATTCCAATATATCCATTTTTTGTTGTTTTTATAGCAGTTTAGTTAAATTTGTGACAGGATATTGCTCTGAGTTGTGTGATCCGGTAAAACTGGGAATCAAGAGCACATGACATTCAAATAGCCATACTGCACTTTCTCCTGCTTGCTGGGGGCAAAAACAGAGGTGCTGCCCTTTTGTTGGGCAGAGAAAATGTCCCCTTTTTAGCAAAATGATAGATATCCTCACAGCAGCATTTTGTTTCTTCCCAGGAATACTGCACACAACCAGGCTTCCTCCAAAACTGCAACAAATTGCACTCTTATATTGTATTGGTACAAGTTAAGCTTAAAGTCCTGATTGCAAATTTAGAGTAGGCCTATGTAGTGTAGTGGCCAGAGCACTGGATTCGGGCTATGAGGATGTGGATTTATGTCCTTGGTGAGAATACTGCTGTTTCTTGGGTTCGTTTCAAAACTCAAGTGAAAAAAGATATACATAAATGATTTAGGAATGCATAAAGAGAGAGTATCTATGAGCTGCATCAGTAGATAGTAAAGCAGAAAGAACCAGAAATATGTAACAATTTAAAGGCAGTTGTGGGTGCAGTTACCTCAAGTTAAAAAATCACTCGTACATGCTTGATGCCTTAGATTCAGTCATCTAACTGTTGTAGATGAGTGAACCTAACTTGACTTGTAATTGTAACTGCGACGGGGCTCTCGTCCTTCTTTCTACACAACGCATAGTTACAAAGCTCTTACAAGGGCACGACAAAGGCGCATGTTCTTTAACATCTGCTCTGCATTCACCGAGTCACGGGTGCATTAATAACTGGCATGCACGACAAATATCCAGCTCCGCCGTTAACGTGGGATAGAGAGAGCCGTGGTACAACGCAGCGAAAGGAGCACGACCTAAGCGGGGGTTTGTTTTGTTCTGTAGACGCAATGCTGCAATAAAACAAAATACCGATTTACTATGAAACGTATCAGAGTTACTGACATACAAGAAGCCAAGAAGACAAAACATGTAGCTGCTTCATATTAATGAAACGATACAATGAATTAATGGATGACAATATTTCACCCTATATCCAAAAATAACACCATCATACGTCGCAATGGCATTTCAATTATTCCGAAACGTCAGGTTAAAGGAACAATACAATAAACTAAGCCTCGCCATTTAGACACATACTCTGATTATCCTGAAAACATACAAAGCTGCCGCTCGTCATATAAATTAAGCCCATTAAGTCACTTTGTGTCTTAGCGGCGTTTTACTCTAAGACGGGGCGAGAGTAGATAACATGTAAAATAACTGATTTCGCGAGAGATGTAAGGTTTTAAAGAAATAGTGACGGGTCGTAGTAATTACAATGCTGACAAACTCCAACACAGTTGTAAGTACCTACATAAAGCGGCTAAATCTGGTGACATTTGTGACCCACTTTACTAATAAACCCGGTAGCCGATATTTATCAGCAACTGTTAGGTTACAAAACACAAATGAGCATTTCTTCGATCAAAATACTAAACCGCTATTATTATCAATCTGTTCGGTTCCCGCTTGTCAATTAGCAAGTTTTCTACCTAGCTCATGTGTATTCACCGTATAGAGGAGTTCATAGGAAGCTTAGACACAGTCCGTAAAACATTTTAAAAGCTGCCAGTTTATTGAATTATTTTGGTTATTAATTATGTTGAGCTTATGGTCTGATGAATTTCGCTTTTTGCACGGTAATATTAATGTACCAGTGAGTCACAATTTATCAGCTTACATTTGTGATAAGCGCATCGGTGCGTACATCTTTGTGTAATAAGAGCGCCTAAGTAACGCGCATGGAAACGTGTTTGGACAGCGTGATTGTATAGTGTTATGAACCACAATAAAACACAGCGTTGTTCCCTCTCCCTGTATTTCTGCAACGCGCCCTCTTCCAGTCCAAACTATACATGTCAGTCATTGACGATGTGATAGAGAGCGTCAGGGAGCTGTTTCAGGATGAAGGGATCGAGGATCGGGTGCTTGAGGACCTCAGGCAGGTGAGACCCCTCTGTGCCATTTCTCGAGGAGAAGATTAAACGGACGCAATACGCCAAGCATAAGGGTATCACACTGTTATATCTAGTTCAGCGTTTCCCAATCCGGTGCTTGGCGACCCACAGGCTGTCCATGTTTTTGCTCCCTCCGAGTTCCCTGGCAGACGGTACACATTTTTGCTTCCTACCGGGAGGGAGCAAGAACGAGAACTGCTTTGGGTCCCCGTGGACCGAATTGGGTGAACACTGGCCTAGTTGAATTCAATGACAGGGTCATTCAATATGTATGCAATGACGGATTATGCTCTGCCAATCACCACCTGAGAACCCAGGCAGCAACCAATGAGATGTGGCTTAAGTTGGTGGCTGACTGACAGCATATGATGATGTATTCTTATTTGTGCCACCCGTTCTTATACAGTTTAGTTTAATAAAATTGTGAGATGTCTTGAAAAAGCAGATGGAGCTGAGAGACCAGGAGATGGGCTATTCCGCACTGTGATGTGTTTCTTTTGTGTAGCTCTGGGAGTCTAAGGTCATGCAGTCAAAAGCAGTGGAAGGTTTTATGAAAGGTCCCATCAATCCAAACAACTTTGTGCTACAGCTTCCTGCAAATTATGCTCAGACCCTCCATAAACCCACAGGTCAGCCACGTGTCTAAAGTCATCTCCAGATAATTTACTACATCCCTGTATTAATTGTAGTCTCAACATGTCCTTTATAAGACTTGTCTATTACAAGAAATTCCCGGCATAATCTTAGCCTTGGTTTTAGGTAGATTTGGTTAATTATAGTAAATTCCTGCAAAGACACAGTTGATGTCCTGTCTTTTCTCTAGCCTCAATCGTCATTCCTGCTGGGCAGACTCTTCAGAATTTCAGCACCAAAGCAGTAAGTAATTCTCGCGACTAGTTAAACGAGTCAAAGACAGGCTAGGAAAGCGGAAGGTGAAGTATGGTTTCTGGACATTACCAGCGTGCACCTCTTTGGAGACTGAGCAGATACCTCTGACGCTGAAGGGTATATTGAAATTCCAGGTGTTAGCCTTATTGACAGGGAGCGTATCAGAACTCGCACGTTGCTTTCAGGCCATGCTGTGTCAAAAATGGAGAAGGATGAAGTGTAAACATCCTCAGAGCTTTCTACACGGCTGTATTGAAGCTATTTTCCTATTCCGACTTGTTGATAATTACACTGTAAGCAAATGTACATGCAGTGTAGTTATGCTTAGATATATGGAAAATTTCCAGAACATTCCAATTAGTTGCATTACACTGCTTATCGTTTGTGTGTGATATATATATGGCATATATGCCTCATAGAAAGAAAAATAATAAAACCCCTTTTTGTTATATGTAGTATGGTTCTAACATTTATTTGGGTGTTTGTTTATTTTTAGGCCATGTAAATGACTATTTTTATTTTATTGCAAAATGCGTATGTCTGATGCGAAGTGAGGAGGCAAAGAATCATCACTCGCTTAGTGTCTGAAATAGTCTGCCAGGGTCTGTTTTGATGGGGGACATGCCAGGTCATAGTGACACTTGTTCATTGTCTGAGGCAATGAGCAATTTTAACATGGATGGGAACAAAGAAAATAATTTTAAGAATGGTGACAAGGGTTTGGCTTCCCAAAATCGTTAGTTCTATTTTTCAGGGTAATACTTATAATTTTGAAGGGGTAATAAGTAACAAACTGTCGTCTGTATTCCTTTTGTTCTGTAAGACGTGAACACTAGATCTTAATTTTTTTTTTCACATGCGGCTTGGTCATAATGTTCTCCGTCCTCTTAGCCGTCTTTTCACATTACCTTACAAGCATAAATTCACTCTTTACCAATAATATGCTGTTATTGTTAAAATATAACTTGAGGTTCCATGTCATCATGACTCTAGTTACAGGGGTGAGTTTTTTTCTGGTTACATTTGAAATAATCGATTCCTTGTGTATTTTCCCATCTGTTCAGTACAGTGTGACCTAACTGCGCTAGCACAGAATAGGCCAGCAGGAGGCGGTAAACTGTGCGTCTAAAGTACCCATTCTTCTCACTGTCAGAACGGTTCCGGTGCACTCGCGACATTTTCTCTCCCTCCTGGAGTGAGCTACCCCGTCCAGATCCCAGCTGGAGTCACTCTGCAGACCTCGTCAGGTAAGGGGACGTGCGGAGAGCTGCAGACGGGCACCTTGCCCCGAGACGCGTGGCGGGTAGGTGCCCGTCGCTTTCCCATCACCATATTACCTTGAGAGCAGGCAGTGAGCATCAAGCTCATCATTTCACACCCTCTCTCTGGATGCTACTTTGGGGTGAAAGTCTGGTCACTCAATTTGTCTCAAATTGCCAATAATCATGCCCCCCCCAGCGCACCACACTTCAGCACCAGGGGATGGTAATTAAGACTTCTGAAACAATCAGCAACTAAATAGAATCTGCTCAAAACTGCATTTAAAACATTTTCTTCTTTCTGTTTTTACACTGTCTCTTGCAATCAGCTTAATCTTACTCTGTGATTATTTTAGACTGGATCATACTAGAATCGTGCCATTGCAGTCTATATGCCATGATTGCACTGTGCTCTAAATTTGACAAGCTTTACTTTAAAGATCTACAACTTGCCCTGGCTAAGCGATCTGTAAAAAAACCAAACAAAAAAAACATAATTTTAAATCTTCCAATAGATCACATGGTTTCAGAGAGTCTTGTGTAATTGATTACGAGTTCTTTAGAGAACAGAAGATACCACTGATCTCCGAGTGAGATTCAGGCATCTGCATGCAGGAAAGACTGAAAATCAACGTACCGCCAAGATTTCATGTGATTTGTTATAGCATTAAATCCCCAGTGTGTTATATTCAGGAAAAAATACTTGGCTTCTTGTTTTTGATTAACAGGCCTTGCTGCCTGGGAGGCTCTAGTTTTCCTGTGATTGTGTAATGGATTAGCATTGGTTGATTTGGCTTTTGATAATGATGATGAAAATCTGGCTTCAAACCCCACAGTAGGGGGCGCTGTTGTGCATTGTAAATCACATCACCGATTTAACATTTGGGAGAAATATTTGGGAAAAACCTGTTGGAGCTTATGTTGCATGAAACCAACGTGACAGACTGACTGTCTGACGCCAGGCCACCTGTACAAGGTCAACGTTCCAGTGATGGTGACTCAAGCCCCAGCCAGCAACCGTATCCTCCCGCAACCCATCCAACACGTCATGGAGCAGAGAGAGCCCGTGGCTTCCCAGGGTGCTGTGGCCAATGTCTCCACCGCCGCTGTCCTGCAGACGATCCCTGCAGCCCCCAGCACGACCCTCCTCCACACGTCCAAGCCACAGTCCATCCCCCACCAACAGCACCTCTTCCTTGGCCAGGGCGGTGTGGTGCAGCCTCCGGGTGCCCTCCAGCCCCAGCTGACTCTGCCTGCAGTGCCCCAGCCCCCACCATTGCCTACCCCTGCCCCGGTCACTCCAGACAGCCCTGGGGATGATGAGTTCACGCTGGATGGAATCGAGTTCAGCCCCCAGCCTCTCGACATGAGCCTGCCGTCACCCTTCGCTGCCCAGCTGTCCTCGGGGCAGGCATGCGAGGGGCAGCTGGGAGCTGGACGGGATGAAGTGGGCCAAGATGGGGGGGGCTCCTTGCCTGTAAATGCTGGGGAGGCAAAAGCTCAGCTTGTGGAGCCTGCCAAGGTAACTCCACCCCCCCCCCCCCCACACACACACACACACACACATTATCCATCAGCTACCCTGAATGTGACATTGCTAGCTAAGTTAGGTTGTTAATATCTGTACTGGAACCAGTATGATTTTCTGGTGAGTGATGTAGACAGTTTGTCCTAGTTAGAACCGGCTGGTAAGATCGGCAGTTGCCCTGTCCTTTCATCTGAGAAGGACCTCACCTTCTGCTGTCCTTGTGAAGGTTGTTGAAGCGCATTCATAATGTACGCATTCATAAATACCGATTCTGAAGTCCCCTTATGTGGCTCCATAAACCTTTTGTACTTGTCTGTCTGAAGCATGTACAGAATATTAAGTTTAAGAGGATCTTTTTCCATTTTCCCCTATTAGCTGGAGATGGATTTAATGAGGGACTTCAACTACAACGACCTGGAGGCCCTGCAGCAGCTGGACGGGGCTTGTGATAGCACCTCGTCGGAGGAGGAGGCTGAGGAGGAAGTGGAGGGGGGGGCAGGGGCCGACGAAGACGAGTTTCTGGGCATGATCAACGCAGAGGCGCTGAAGGCCCTGCAAGAGGCCGAGGGCAGCAGTGTGGACGATGGCTCCAGCAGCGACAGCGACGCCCTGGACGATGCTGTGGAGGAAGTGGAGGAGGTGAGCGCTTGGGGGGGGGGGGGGGGGTGT